>PVKV010002684.1:97977-162516 GCA_004027835.1 Alouatta palliata | reverse complement strand
TGCAAGATTGTTACATAGGAACACACATGGCAGTGTGATTTGCTGCCTTCCTCCCCATCACCTATATCTGGTATTTCTCCCCATGCTATCCCTCCCCAACTCCCCACCCCCTGCTGTCCCTCCCCTTTTTCCCCCCGACAGACCCCAGTGTGAGATGCTCCCCTCCCTGTGTCCATGTGTTCTCATTGTTCAACACCCGCCTATGAGCGAGAATATGCGGTGTTTGGTTTTCTGTTCCTGTGTCAGTTTGCTGAGAATGATGGCTTCCAGGTTCATCCATGTCCCTACAAAGGATGCAAACTCATCGTTTTTGAAGGCTGCATAATATTCCATGGATATAAATCGTGTTTATTAGTGAATTCGTATAAAGGAGACTCATGGTCTTAATTATCCTGATATTAGGAAGATATAAAAATTTGGAATTATTATGGGAAATGGATGAAAGTTTCAATTGGGTGTAATGGAAATGCAGAGCAGCAATGAGGTCTGAAATCATGCATTTACAGCCTATCACTTGACATCTTGATATATTTGACATGCAACAACAGCTAGTAAAAACTCTTGAATAATTTCTGTACTTCTCTAAGCCTATAAAAGTGTAAAATTGTTAAGTTTGGGAATATGGATCTTTTAATAATGAACACACACTCATAGAGGGTATCAAAAAATATATTATTGATTGCTTCATATATAGATTGGAGAAATAAAAGTAAAAAGAGTAGACATGCTGGAATATTTCATATATCCATGATGTAGTAACTGGGTAAGACTTATCCTCTTACCATGAATTACTGTTAACACTGGACACCTTGTTTGTGTCAGCTATTTCCAGGCACTGAGCAAAGCTTACAAAAAGAAAAGAAAAGAAAGAACCTTTGATACTTAAGAGAGGGAAACACATGGGGTGAGTCATTTTTCAACCTGGCTTTTTGTCTTGGGGGAGTTTTAAGGATGTGATACAAGGAGGTGAAACCTAAGTAGAGATACAAGGGAGAAATGATACAAATGGTGATTGACTTATTACTGGAAACAATGGCTGCCAAAATTAGGAATGTCTGCTCTTCAAAAGAACACCATTAAGACAATAAAAAGATTAACCAAAGACTAGAAAAAGTATTTGCGAATCAAAACTTTGAGGAAGGCTTATATCCTGAATATATGCTTCAAAATCAGTAATATTGAAAATAATTTTGAACAGGCACTTGTTAAAGTTATTCATGATGCTTACTAAATAATGGTAAGAAAGACTTTATTTAGTACTACTCCAATAGGTATATGGATTACTGCAATGGGGTTTTGCAGTAGAGGGAGAGAGACTGGGCTCAACTCTGAATACAAGGAAAAGTGGGAATTTATACACAAGGAGTAGAGAGGGCGAAAATTATTAAGGGGAAGTCTAACTGGTAAGGGGGCGATTCTGGCTAAACAGATCTAGCTATATTTTTGCTGGAGACAGGCCAGGGTGATCGGACCTGAGGGGTAATGAGAGATAAGGATTTGGTTTGATGTCGAATTCTGGCTAAATTAATTTAGCAGGATTATTGCCAAAATTGGGCAATGAAAAGACAGATGTGAAAGTCCAAAAGTTGAGGCTTAATTAGGAAGATAATTCAGAAAAGCCCGACTAAAGTTTGGTCAAGGAGAAACTCCTCATCATACTTCAACAAGGAAGTTGTACAGATGGCAAATTAGTACATGAAAATATGCTGAACATTATTGATCATTAGGGAAATCAAAATTAAATGATGAGGTACCACTGCTCACCTATTAGAAGGGCAAAAAAATTTCTGGTAAGTACTGGTAAGGCTATGAAGCAACTGGAAATACATTGCTGCTGTGAATGCTAAATAGTATAGCCACTTTGGAAAAAAGTTTATCGGTTTCTTACAAAGTTAAGTGTTCAAATCAATCAGAAACTTTAAACAAGTGAAATAAAAAAGTTAAGTTTGCAAAAAGAAATCTCCTCATGAATGTTCATAGTGGCTTTATTCATAATCGCCAAAATTTGAAACAACACAAATGTTTTTCCAATGTGGAATGAACAAAAAAAGTGGTATATTTACATAATGAAATACTACTTAGAAATAATTATTGATACATCCAATGACTTAATAGATCTTAACTTTGTTATGCTAAATGAAAGAAGTCAAATTTAAAGGATACATAGAGCATGATTTAATTTACATGCTCATCTGAAAAAGGCAAAATTATATGGCAGAAAACACATCCATGGTTACTAGTGGCTGGGAGTGGGAGGACAGATTGAATTGAAAGGGCTACATGGAAATATGTTTTGGGTGATGGCCATGTTCTATATAGCGATTAAAAAAAGTATGACTTTATGTGTTTCTGAAAACTAGTAGAACTGTATGCCTAAAGGGCAAATTTTACTGTTTGTAATTTGTACCTTAAAAAAATAAATGACATAGCATGTATAATAGCCATTTTCAGATAAAAACTGAAGAAATTTGCTGCTAGCAGATCTGACTTCTGAATGAAGATAAAGAAAATCATTCATTACAAAGAAAAATGATACTAGAAAGAATGAAATGAGACAGAAACGGCAAGTATGTGGATAAATATAAACGATTTTGATTTTCATTTTGTTTTGCCATTTTTAAAAAAAACTAATATTTAAAGCATAAATAAAAATATAGTCATGTGTTACTTAGCAATGAGATACATTCTAATAAATGTTTTTGGTTTTTGTTATTTTTAACTTTTATCTCAGGTTCACAGGTACATCTGTATGTGTGCTATATAGGTAAACTTGTGTCATCGGGGTTTGTTGTACAAATTATTTTGTCACCCAGGCATTAAGCTTAGTATATTTTTTATTCCAGTTATTATAAATATTATATATTATTTAGTATATATGTAATAAATATCATTATAATTAAAAATATTTGTTTTTCCTGATCCTCTCCCTTCTCCTACCCCCAACCCTCAAGTAGGCCCCAGTGTCTGTTCTTTCCCTCTTTGTGTACATGTGTTCTCATAATTTAGTTCCCACTTATAAGTGAGGACGTGGTATTTGCTTTGTGTTCCTGCATGAGTTTGTAAAGATAATGGCCTCCAGCTCCATTCATGTTGCTGAAAAGGACATAGTCCCATTCTTTTTTATGAATGCAAAGTATTCCATGGTGTATATGTACCACATTTTCTATGTCCAATAATCCATTGGTGGACATTTAGGTTGATTCCTTGTCTTTACTATTGTGGATAGTGGTGCAAAGAACATATGCATGCATGTGTCTTTATGACAGAATGATCTGTATTCCTTTGGATATATATACAGTAATGGGATTGCTAAGTCAAATGGTAGTCTTTTTTTAGGTTGCTGAGGGACCTTGAAGAATCTGATGATTGTGTATCTTGAGGATGAGCTTCCTGTGGTATTATAAATGGATATACAAATACCTCAATAAAAAAGATTATATCATTCATAAAAAAACTCATACAATTAATTTTTAAGAAAGAGCTTAATGCCATTCAAAGAAGAAAGTACTTTGAACAAATTGGGCTGGAGCAACTTAATAAACATACAGAAAAATGAACCTTGTCCCCTTTTTACCCAATGCACAAAAATTACTTTGAGATGGATTAAGACCTTCACATCAAAGCTAAAACTGCAAAAGTTTTTAAATGAAAACATTACAGAATATTTTGGGGAACAGAGAGTCTGCACAGATTTCTTAGAGTGGCCACTACAAAAATATACTAAGCATTAAAAAAAATGATAAACTAGACTTCATCAAAGTAAATGTCTGCTTTTCAGTAATCATCTTTATGAAAATAAAAATGCTAACCACAGAGAGTGAAAACTTTAGCAACAAGCATATCTGACAAAGAACTCATGTGTAGAATATGTAAATATCTCTCAAAAACGACTAATAAAAAAAGGACAATATACTTGAACAAATACTATATAAAAGAAGATTTGTGAATAGCCAATCAGTGTATGTAAAGATTCTCATGTTATTAGTCATCAGAGAAATGGAAACTAAAACCACAGTGATACAAACACCTCGGAAAACTGACTGACAATATTTTAAGCAGTTAAACACATACCACTCATTACTCCATGATTCCAATTCTTGGTATTTATTTAAACAAAAACTTTGATCACACAGACTTGTATGTTACTGATTATAGTAGTTTTATTCAAAATAGTCAAAAATGGGAAATAATTTCAAAGTCTTTCAGCAAGATGGCACATAAACTGTGATATATTCATGTAATGAATATTTAACAATAAAAACGAACTACCGATACACAAACCAACATGTATGAATCTCATGGAAATAATGTTGACATTACTTAGAGTAGAATAATTCCACTCCTCTGTATTTGTCATCCCCTAAAGGAAATGTGGTAATTTGCAAATGTGGTTGTTTCTAGAGGAAATATATAAAATACTAAATTTTTAGGATTCTGTTTAGATGTTCTATAACATGCAATTCTAACCTATGGCAACAGAATTCAGAGCAGTGATTTCTTATCTGAGGGAATATGGTTAGAAAAAGGAAGCACCAGTGTCTCTTGACCTTATCTTGAGTGGATATAAATTACATGTGTGTATATTATACGTGAATGTTTATATTACATGTGTGTATATAAAATCTCATGGAATTGTGATATAAACAGGAGACAGGAAAATACTGCGTAGAAGATGGCAATTCCCTGCCAAAGGTCCCATCCTGGAAACCCATAGCCCTAAGTGGGAACAGGCATTCCTGTTTTCACACACAAGAGTTGCCTTTGGCCCACCACATCTCCCTATCCTATACCTATATAAACCCCAATCCGCAGGCTCCACAACCAGATGAGCAGACAAGCAAATGAACAGAAGAGCAGAAGAGTGGCAAAGGAGAGAAGAGAAGGAACATATGACCATCGAGAGGAGTTCAACTGGGGATGATCAGAGAGGAGATTTGCTGCTAAGTGGCCAAACTCCAGAGGAAGATCATCTTTTCACTCCATCCCCCTTCCAGCTCCCCATCCTTCCCACTGAAAGCCACCTCCACCACTCAATAAACCCCCCACATTCACCACCCTTCAAGTCCATGTGTGATCTGATTTTTTCTGAATGCTAGACAAGAACTTGGGATACAGAAAGCTGTCACATTGGCCCTCTGCCCTTGCAAAACGGCAGAGGGTCCACTGAATTGTTTACTGCTTAAGCCATCTGCAGATGGCAAAGCTAAAATAGCCCACTGTAACACACAACCACTTGGGCTTTGAAAGTCTCAGACATCCACTTCTAGATGCTACCATCGGTCCAGAGCCCAAAAAAAGTGCTCACCCCAGATCCTGCACCTGCCCCTCTGCATGCTCCCCCTCCTGTAAGGGGTTTGAGTGCAGGACAGACACAGACGAGCCACACCCGTCACACATCCTGCGAGGAAGGTCAGGGAACTCTCCCATTTCAATTACATACTTCAACCTGTTCATTTCACTGTATGTAAATTTAACCTTAACAATATTTTTAAATTTCAGGATAATTTGTTGAGAAAATACATTTAGACTGATTAATACAGGAGGAAATTTGCCCAACATACAAGAATTTCTTTTCTTTTTTGATTTAGTTTGGTTTACCTGCAAAAGTTTTACAATATGTAGCTTTGAATCCTCAATAAAAATAGCCCTCTATTCTGTAGCTCTGTTCTCAAAAGTTATTCAACATCACCAAAGCACATATATTAATGTGACAGTCAATATTAGCTTTTAAGTATAATGCATATATACTACGTAACTACTATTATTCCGGTATATCTAAGTTATCATTTATGTAGGAGAAGGTTATTTAATTTATTTTACTCAGAGACTTAAAAAATAGACCAGGAAGATTACTGAATAAATGCTCAAGATGCCTTGTAATCAGTAGTACTGGATAAAAATCAGAAAAAAATTCTTTAACTACATTGGTGGTTTGGGTAAAATGAATTCAAACCTACTTTTAAATGACTTAGAGTAGAATTATTTCACTCCCCTGCATTTGACATCCCCTAAAGGAGATGTGATTATTTGCAAATGTGACTGTTTCTGTAGGAAATATCAACTATCCACAACTATTTGTAGCACTTAAGATCAGCAGACCTAAAGACTATTGACACAAAATATTACTAGGCATGACATCAGAAATTTACCATGACAGGTTGCTAAAAATTTAAAGGGGTATAGACTTTCTTTGTCCTGATTAGAATGCCAGCACTCATCTGTACTAGCTAATCTCAACAGGGAACGGTATGGGCAAACTTAGATGTCTGCAGCTTTCAGAAACTGTTTCATCTATCTGTTTCCAGGATAAGTGAATTATTTATCAGTGACTCAGCACATCTCTGGTGTTTGAAGGTGTATTGCACAGATTAAAATGGTGGTTTATTTATTTCTAGAGTCAAGAAATAAATCCAATTAAAATAAGCGATTTGAAAAGATTTTGATTTCTGTTATGAAAAGTGTCTTTAATATAAAAATTGAATGTCTGCATTGTACTTAGACTCCAATGTATTTTCAGTACTTGCCTTTTCACATATTAAATGGCTATTAAATGCCCATGTGTTGTAAATAAAATTTAGAAGATATTAGAATACACAATAAAAACGAAAAAGAGCTGAAGCTACATTTTCTCTTTCCTAACAGAACCTCAATTTTGTTTAGGTATCTACTCCATCCTCGGCTCCACATGGAATACCTGTTTGCTGATGGAATCAGAGCACAGTATTTCTCTTGGCCATTCTTCTTGTCCAGATAAGTCATGTAATCTAAGTTATGCTAATCAGAGTTAATTATATTCATCTTTTGGAGAGAAGTTATTCTGTTTGTTTCAGTGAATAAATAAAAAAGTAAGCACTCCCAGTTGCCATAGGCGTCCTCCTGAAAAGAAGCTGATATTTTGGAAAGCAACGTAAAGAGATGCATATTTTATTGAATCACTGAAACACTGGTGTTTCTGTATTTGAAGCCTGCCCTACCTCTAATGTTCCTGATATGCAAAGAAATGCATTTTCTTATGGTTTATGGAATTTGATTCAGTTTTTCTTATCTTTTTTAAATTTTTTTGTCATTTTATATATTTTAAGTTTATTTATTTATTTTAAAGACCATTGTGCTACATCACCTAGGCTGGGGTGCAGTGGCTCCATCCTGGCTCACTATAGCCTCAAACTCTTGGACTCAGGCAATCTTCCTGCCTCAGCCGTCTGAGTAGCTAGGACTACAAGCACAAAGCCACCACACTCAAGTAATTTTCTGTAGAGACAGAGTCTTGCTTTGTTACCCAGGCTTGTCTTGAACTCCTGGCAACAAGCTACCCACTTGCCTCAGCCTCCCAAATTGCTGGAATTACAGGCATGAGCAACTGCGCCTGGATAGTTTTTCTTATAAAAAATATTCTTCTAAACACTATGAAAGTACCTCATTATATATACTTGGGCTTTGCTTTACAGTAAAGTATTTTGTAGTTGGCCCGAGCTTTAGGCTAACATACTCATAGTTTATGGATCTTGTCTACATTGCAAGCAACAGAGAAAACTTAAATATATTTTGGTTTATACAGTGTAATCCAATTCTGAAGGGGTTACCAAACTATCTTCAAGAATACAGATAGTAGCATATGTTGGTAGGTCAGTGTCACCCAAATTCTCAAAATGATAAAAAAGCCTCAGGTCTGAAATAAAGTCTCAAGTAACAAAGTCTCTCAAACGCAGAGTCTAACAATCATGAATGGAATTCAAGAGAATTGGACTAAAGTATAGCAATTTTGGAAGAATAGGGATTCAAAAAGAAGTAATTTCTATTTTATCTGCTCTCTGACTATTGAATCATAATAGATACCAATGGCCTTGTTGAAGATTTCTGTCTGTTAGAGAGCTGTGGTTCAATTTCATTCCAAAGCATGAGATAGCGGTGAAAAATAGATTATCTTAAGTGTGAGAAGCAGAAAAAAAGATGACCTGTACTTAAGTTCCATCAATACAGAAATAATTTTACAATGCAAGCTTAACTTTCACAAGTTAGGAAAATGAAAATCAATCATTGTTAAGTGGTAAAGGACTTAGATTACCACCAGATGACCAGAAGAAACGTAGATAGGAGAGAAAAAATATCCTGAAAAAAAAAATCCACAATCAGTGACCACTGTGGCAGAATTTCAGTATCATTGTAAAAGTCCTAAGAGATAAACCCTGAAAAAAGTTGAAACTACAACAAAACCTTGCTTAATCTGCAAAGCCTGAAAGATGTGTACATGAGTTAATTGCAGGTCAGAATTATAGAATTTTTAAAAATAAAACCATATCACTGCTTTCTTTTTTAAAACTTTTTGATTTTAAGTTCTGGGGTACATGTGCAGTTTTGTTATATAGGTAAACTCATGTCATGGGGTTTCTTGTGCTGATTATTTCATCACCCAGGTGTTAAGCCGAGTATCCATTAGTTATTTTTTTCTGATCCTTCCCCTCCTCCCATTGCCCACTCTCCAGTACACCCCAGTGTCTGTTGTTCCCCTCTATGTGTTATCATTTAGTTACCACTTAAAAGTAATTAAAAAAAAAAGAGTTCACTGGTAGATTCCCCTAAAAATCATTGTGATAAATTTAAAATTGGTGTATCTGTTACTCACATGGAGTCATCTAAAATGCTCATATATCCAGGAAAACAATCCTATTAAAGGTGTTAAGTATTGCCATGTAAATATGGCTGTATTTAGAATTATCTTCTATGAAGATAAGAGATGATATGCAAAGAGGTATGTATTTTGCTTGCCCAGTAGCTGTTTGGGAAATATGCCCCCTTAATCTCAGTTCCTCTGGAACTTTCATCCCTCACTTTCATGCTCTATTCAACCAAATAATCTCATGTCCCTGTCCGTATTGATTGGTTCAGGTTTGCCATCTGATCTAAGCCCAACCAACAAGATGAGTCTTTGGGTCTATAACCACGAATGTCCGGAAAGTAGTCTCTCTTGCCTTGGTAGATTACTTGCCTTCAGGACCATGCAAACCTGGAACGTTAAGGCTAACTTTGCCATCACATGGAGAAAAATTCCCTGACACGTATTTGTAACAGAAGCCAACTCAATATCCAGAAGTGTCCGTTACATTGTATATCACCACACTTCTTAGGAAATCTAGTTGAATTGTGTTTCCATCATTTGCCATCCAAAATGTCCTGACTAATATACTTGGATAGTAGCCTCCTTGTCTAAATATTTACATAAACTAAACTAGGAGCAGTCACTTGAACACAAGCAGATGTAAAACCACATCACTCTAAAGAAAAAAAACAATTTAATATCAAACTATATATATGAACAGAAAAACACATATAATTTCATGAAAGTCAGGAAAAAAGTGCAAGTATGAATACAAGAGAGAAAAAAAGTAGTTTTTAATAAAATTGTTTTTAAGTAAAAGAATCCATATGATCATTGATTAAAGGGTTTCTAATAGAACTAAAGCTTTCTATATTCTGAAGTTTATAATATGAGAGCATTCAACCTCCACCTAGCTTAACCCTTGATACAGATGGTGAAAAGACTGATAAATAAATAAATGTATGAATGAATGTGGGTACACACATGTATGAATGAAGACAACTGCAGGTTTCATGTGATCACCAGATCTATTCATGGCTTTTCTGAGCATATTACCAGATTGTGCCTGAACCAAATAACATGTCAAAACTTGGTGTTATATATATTATTCTTTGTTATGCATAACAAAGCACAATGTGTTGTCGTCACCTGTCCTCTAATCCCCATTAGCTTCTCTTTTCTAGCAAAATAAAATAGCCCAATTCCAGTGCCTTCATTGACATCTTGAGCTGGATAAAGACTGTAAGGTTTTCCAAATAATTTATGTAGCTGCACTCTCAAGAAAGTGAAACACAACTCTTTACTCTTTAATGTGGAAAAGAGTACAATGGAGAAATCTGACAAACACTACATCAGCTAGGTGATAAATCAGCAAGGATATATATATAAATATATATATATATATACACACACATGTATGTATATATATTTCCTTTCCCCCTTCCCTTCCCATACATATATACATATACCTATATATATATATATAGGAGCTTATTAAGTATTAACTTACCTGATTACAATGTCCCACAATAGGCTGTTTGCAAGCTTGAGGAGCAAGGAGAGCCAGTCCGAGTCTCAAAACTGAAGAACTTGGAGTCTGATGTTCAAGGGCAGGAAGCATCCAGCACGGGAGAAAGATGTAGGCTGGGAGGCTAGGCCAGTCTCGCCTCTTCACCTTTTTCTGCCTGCTTTATATTCACTGGCAGCTGATTAGAAGGTGCCCACCAAATTAAGGGTAGGTCTGCACTTCCGAGCCCACTGACATATGTTAATCTCCTTTGGCAACATCCTCACATGCACGCCCAGGATCAATATTTTGCATCCTTCAATCCAATCAAGTCGACACTCAGTATTAACTGTTACAACAGTGATAAGGCATGTGATTACATGTACCATGGATATGATGCAATGACAATGGCACTTGACTTCTGTGATCTTTCTCCTAAAAGCCATAACACCTGTCTAATCATGAGAAAAACATCAAACTCTATTTGAGTGAAATTCCACGAAATATCTGATCAATAGTCTTCAAAACTGTCAAGGTCCTTGAAAACAGGTTATACATGAGAAATTGTCACAGCCAAGAGGAGCCTAAGGAGACATAACAAGTACATATAATGTGGTATCCTGAATAAGAAAGGTCCTGGAACAGAAAAAGGTCATTAGCAACAAATAAACACACAAAAACAAAACAACAAATAAAAAGTAAGGAAATCTGAATAAAGTCTGGACATTAGTTAATAGTAATAGGTCAATACTCATTCATTAATGGTGACAAATGTTCTACACTAATGTAAGATATTAACAATAGGGGAAATTGAGTGTGGGGTGTACTGGAACTCTACTGTCTTTGAAATTTATTTTCTAATCTAAACCTATTCTACAATTAAATTTTTATTTTACAAAAGATGAACATAGTATAAAAAAGAGACAGGGAGAGTCAGGCACAGTGGGCCACACCTATAATCCCAGCAATTTAGGAGGCCGAGGCAGGTGGATCACCTGAGGTCAGGAGTTCCAGACCAGTGTAGCCAGCATGGTGAAATCCTGTCTCTACTAAAAATACAAAAATTAGCTGGATGTGGTGATGCATGTCTGTAATCCCAGCTACTTGGGAGGCTGAGGCAGGAGAATCACTTGAACCTGGGAGACAGAGGTTGCAGTGAGCCAAGATCACGCCACTGCTCTCCAGCCTGGGCAACAGAGTGAGACTCCACCTTAAAAAAAGAAAAAAAGAGAGACAGGGAAGTGTAGATGTAATAAGTGAAAACAAATAGAAATGTGCATTGACACCCCACAAGATTGTTAAGTACAACAAAATGTGTGCTAAGTCATGCTTTTATTTAAAAAAAATTCCTAAAGTTTGCATCTACTGAGTTTAGGTAATAAAAATCACATTCTAGCTTGGGCGCGGTGGCTTATGCCTGTAATCCCAGCACTTTCGGAGGCCGAAGCAGGCAGATCATGAGGTCAAGAGATCGAGACCATCCTGGCCAACATGGTGAAACCCCGTCTCTACTAAAAATACAAAAATTAGCTGGGCGTGATGGCACGCACCTGTAGTCCCAGCTACTCGGGAGGCTGAGGCAGGAGAATTGCTTGAACCCGAGAGGAGGAGGTTGCAGTGAGCCAAGATCACACCACTGCACTCCAGCCTGGTGCCTGGCGACGGAGCAAGACTCTGTCTCCAAAAAAGAAAAATATCACATTCCTTTTTTCTTACTTAACTTCTAAATCATGACTTTGTTTATCATCAGCTATTTTCTTAACTTCTTTGGTCACATCCACGTCCCTCTCATACCTGAATTCTTAAAAACCTTGACAGGCCTACCTAAGGATTCCTCTGTTCTCTTCTCTCTTCCAGTCCTTTTATTTCCACTATTTTATATTGTTTCATTTTAACACTCTCATAGCACAATGATCTGTCCTCATCCTTTCTGCACCTAATTTTATTTGTCTTCACCTACTGTCTCGTCTGCAATGCAGGAATAACCAAACATGGTCCTGTAGCTCAATTCTATCATAAGATTTGGTCCACATCGTGCTTTATAATGAATAAAATATAAGAGTCTATTTTAAGTAAGACTACTAATATATATAGCAATATGGATGAATCTCCAAAACCTTATATTGAGCAAAAGAAACCAAAATCAAATTGAATATGTAATTGCAATTTATATGAAGTTCTAGAACAGGCCAATCTAAGCTGTGGTTCTAGAAATCAAGAGTGGTTACTTCTGGAGGAATTGACTGTAATGGGGCAAAAAGGAACATTTTGGGGTACTGAAAATATTTCATAATTCATTGGGGTAAACGTTACACAGATATATACATTTAATAAAATTTATTCAACTTTATATTTAATATCTGTCTGATTTACTTTATGTAAATTATACCTACAATGTGTAGGAATGATGACTCAAACATCAAAAGCTATTGAAGGTTATTTTAAACTAATGTTAAATAATTTTTTAAAATGACTATTGGCATCTTCAAATAAAAAATATGTTTCATTTTTATAGAAAATAAGAAGACGTGAAAAACCGAACCCATATTCTCACATAAGCCTAGCAGTTGGGCTATGGCCAAATACATTCTCACCATCTCAGTTGCACATATACCTCACCACTCTGCTATGTGTCTTGCACCCAGCCAGTTTCATTAATGTATGTCATCTCTGTAAGCACATAGGTCTTTGAGTTCATGACTCCAGTCATTCCCTTTCATCCATTTAGGGTTTTTTATTTGTTTGATCCTTTGGTCCAAATTCTAGTTGTCACTCCCAGTGTTAGTACTTTCCTTATATTTGAGCAAGCGGGCTAATCCTGAGATTACACATGCATGTCGACAAGATATCTACAGTCTCACTGAAATGCCAGATCCAAAAGTTTAGCTTATAAAATAGGCAGTGGACCTAAGAAGAAAAGCAATGACCAGTGACCCAGAAAGCCTAAAATTAGATACCTTTTTAAAGACACAAAGATGGAATACAAATAATCTAAAATGCGGAATGCAAATAATCTAAAATGCGGAATGCATACGCATAGTGGAAATACTACGTTATGAATAATTAACCTTTCCTGTGTTTTGAGTTTCAATTTACAAAGATATCAAATCCCAAAACCTTTATTATTAGAATCTCTGAGTGAATTTCATTCCACAGTAATTTGTTTTTTTTTTTTTCTGAAGGTCTTGCAATTAAGCACAGAGGATGTGAGTAATTTTATTAATGGGATTTCCTCCTAATTTAAAGCTATTTCAATCTTAAGGCTGCCTGAACACTATATAGGTAACAAAAAGATTCCTTCATGGAAAAGTGATTAAAATAGTTTAGATCAAAATAAACTTCATCTTTCATCAGAGACTAGGTACTAGATATATCCATTCAGAAGTAGAATTGTTTAGCTTACAGTCACCTGATGAGTGACATATGAAAATCATGTATTTGGCTTAGCAAGAGAATTTCATTTGGGAGACTATATTTCTCTCATTTTATTAAGTAGCATTATCCAGTGAAAACTGAACCATTAATTACGTGATCATCCAGTTTCCTTATAAATACATGCTTTTATTTAAAAATGGGATTTCCTCCTAATTTAAAGCTATTTCAATCTTAAGGCTGCCTTAAGATAACATCATGATATTATCTGTTTCAGATAATATCAAGAGGACACGATAATCAATCTAGAGGACATAGAAGCATAGCCTACTAGTAGAATGTTTTTCAAACCCACTGTCAACAAAATTTACCAGGCATGGCAAAAGAGGGTGAAGTAATGGCTCAAGTTGTACATTGGCCCCTTTTAGCCACAGCTGGAGCTGTAGTGGCTGGGATACAGGGCACCAAGTCCCTAGGCTACACACAGCAGTGGGGCCCTAGGCCAAGCACAGGAAACCATTTTTCCCTCCCAGGCCTTCAGGAATGTGATGGGAAGGGCTCCCATGAAAGTCTCTGACATGCCTGGAGACATTTTCCCCATTGTCTTGGTTATTAACATTCATCTCCTTGTTACTTATGCAAATTTCTGCAGCAGGCTTGAATTCCTCCCCAGAAAATGAGGTTTTCTTTTCTATCACATGTTCCGGCTGCAAATTTTCCAACCTTATGCTCTGCTTCCCTTTTAAATGTAAGTTTTAATTTCAGACCATCTCTCTCAAAGTTGCACAGATCTCTAAGGCAGGGGCAAAATGCCACTAGTTGCTTTGCTAATGTATGGCAAGAGTGACCTTTGCTACAGTTCCCAAAGAGTTCCTCATCTCCATCTGAGGCTACCTCAGCCTGCACTTTATTGTCCATATCACTATCAGCATTTTGGCCAAAACCATTCAACAAGTCTCTAGGAAGTTCTAAACTTTCCCTCATCTTCCTGTCTTCTTCTGAGCCTTCCAAACTGTTCCAACCTCTGCCCATTACCCAGCTCCAAAGTTGCTTCCATATTTTCAGTTTATCTTTATAGCAGTATCCCACTCTATTGGCACCAATTCTTTGTATTAGTCCGTTTTCACAATGTTATAAAGAGCTTCCCTGAGACTGGGTAATTTATAAAGGAAAGAGGTTCAATTCACTTACAGTTCCATGTGGCTGGGGAGGCCTCAGGAAACTTACAATCATGTTGAAAGGGGAAGCAGGCACATCTTATATGATGGGAGGTGAGAGAAATTGAGAGAGAGGGAGGAAGAGGGAGAAGGAAGGAGGGGAGAGAGAGAGAGAGAGAGAGAGAGAGAGAGAGAGAGAGAGAGAGAGAGAGAGAGAGAAAATGAAGGTGGAAATACCCCTTATTAAACTATCAGATCGTGTGAGAACTCACTCACATCATGAGAACAGCATGGAGGAAACTGCCTCCATGATCTAATCACCTCCCACCTGGTCCCTCCCTCAACACCTGCAGGTTACAATTTGAGATGTTATTTGGGTGGGGACACAAAGCCAAACCATATTAGATGGCTTCATTTTTTTTACCCCTCCCTGTATTTGTGTTTTTTGCAATTTACATTTTTACTTTCCTCCCATCATGAGTGGGCTGACTTACCCTGTCCCTTCAGTCTGGGCTCAATAACTTGATTTCTTTTGGTCAACAGCATGTTAGCATGTTTGAACAAGCATGCAATGAAATGAACTCATGCAATGGGATTATCTCTTTTTTGTTAAGAGAATATGTCTAGGATAGATTACTAGAGAATGAACACATGTAGAAGAGAGCCAAAGACACTATGCCATCTTAACCTAGGCTATCTTAAATTAATAGGTATCTTGCCAGTCTACAGACTTGTTGATGAGGCCAAGCATGATTAGCATAGCCAGCTACTAGCCAACCGCAGGTATAGTTGTAGACCACTGAGGATTATTTTGTTATACATATTATTATGAAAGTAACTAACAGATACAAATGAGTATCTCATTTCATCTACCCAATGCATCTGTAGGCATCAATGTCATCATCATTGGACAAAAGAAGACACTGACACCCAGAGAAAAGTTTAATAAACGACCCTGGGTCACATTACCAGACAGTAAATGACAAAGGCAGAGGTGAAATTAGGGAGCCTAGCTCCAGAGGCCATATTTTAACCAGCATGCTGCATGGCTTTGTTCTCATGAAGATGAAATTAGATTATTTTTCAAAAGTACTTTGTCAGTGTTAAAGCACACCGAAGATATAAGGCATCATTGTGAGGCTGCAACTCCTTTTCAAAGACCTGAAATTCCCGCTAAGTTTTTTCTTTATCTCATAAAAAAAGAAACCCCAGGCAAGCACCAGATGATTTAAAATGCACTGTTCTTTGATAAGCTAGTTACACAGATAAAACTGATAAATGGTGAAATTTAACATGCCACCTTCCTTCCAAATCAATGATAGACCACTGCTATTTGCTAGGCAAATACCAAGTAAACAGAAAAATAAAGCCACGGTTTTCTTAGCAAGTGTCATTAAAAATAGATTAAGTTTACAGTAAATGGAATCTGTGATATAGATCATATAGACAAAAAAACCTGAAGGGGAAATGAAGGCATTAATAAGATATTTCTTAATTTTATGAAGCATTACACACATCGGGCCACTGAACCAAAATAACCTCAGGGAATAGTAATGAAACAAGGCATTTATTCCTCAGCCTAGAGGAGGCATGCAAATACAAATGGTGCAAAACAAAAAGCTGATTATGCCTTGAAATTGGAATAAACATAAAAAAGAAAAGTCTGGAGATGCCAATAGGGATTAAGTTTATGAGGTATGACTTTATTTACATGGAATATTCTCTATAAGCATGAATTTTAAAAATTCCATTCGATTTTTCATGTTTCCTGTACTGAAATCTCCTAGAGTTATTATTTTTTGGAAAAAATAAAAATAGAATTATGCATTGAATGAAATTAGTAATCAGGAGCATGACTGGTGAAGCATGGGATCTAAGCTGAACAGGGCATGGCTAGAAGAGGAACATTTTGATCTGGAAGGTTTTGTGTGCAGTGTTCTTTTTATTAAAAAAAACACAGACAATGCCATTTTTAAAAGGGGGGAAGAGAAAAATTGACTTAAAAGAAGAAAGATAAAACAAAAGGAACTCAAAAGAAATACATTGGCAGAATAGGAAAAGAAAATTCTGCTTTGGAAAGGGTAACTGAGACTTAAATGATTTATATACAACCTGTTGCTTCATGAATGTTTCCAAAAAACATTGGGTTTGATTTAACTGGTTCTTATTTTAATCATTGGTTTCTCTGTTAATTGTCACCTAATTTTTTCTGTCCTTCTTTGAATAAAAAGGAAATCTAAGGGGAAGAGAGAAGAGCTTTGCCTTGGAGTGTCTTTACATTTTTTAATATTCAGCTTTGAGCACAAAGCATTCAGTCATTCACTCATTCACACATTAATCAACTTAACAAACATCTGCTGAGTGAAATGTTCATTCCTCATTGGCAGTTGGCATATACAAGCTCTATTTGCAGCTGGCATATACAAACTCTATTTAGGGAAAACTTATACCCTGTTAGATTAGATTTAGATGACAGTTTTCTTTTCTGACTACCACACTTTAGTAATACTCTATCACCTTTTTCAAGTGAAATTCAGTGACACTTAGTCTCCCCATACACTACTTGGTCAGCTGGTGTAACTTTGATTTGTGCCTACTGAATTTTACCTAACCATCGTTGCTTTATTGTCTTATCCTGTCAATAATTTTTAATTCTTAGAACATAATCCTATAATACTATTTTAAAATTCTTATGTATTCTTAAAAGTCATTGAACAAATTTTTAACAGCCAGATAACTAAAATATAAAAAACAAAAGAAACTAGAAAAATTGGCACTCTATTACATAGCTAGCGAGCAGGCAAAGTGGTACTACCAGTTTGGAAAACTGCTTGGAAACATGCTAAGCTGAACATGTAAATTTCCTATTACACATCAATTTCATTTCCAGTTTTAAATGTGCAAAAGAACTATATCTACAGTTTTATCAAGGGACTTGCACACAATAATTATAGCATATTTGTAATATTCCAAAATGAGAGCAACCTGTATGTCTAAACATAGCAGGATGGATAAATAGTGGCACCTTCATATAATGGAAAACTGTACATCAATGTGAATGACCAAACTAAAGCTATATGCAACAACATAGATAAAGCTCAAGAATATAATGTTGAGCAAAACCAGACAGGCACAAAACAAATACTCCATGAGTACATTTTCCTAAGTTCAACAGAGCAACTAAACTGATGTATAGAAATGAACAGTTACATGCTCAAGCTGTTTAAAAAAGGTGGACAAAGAAATGATTATCTGTGGGTTGGGCAAAATGGAAATACAGCGATAATATGAGCATGAGAGATCTCTAAGGTGCTGGAAATTTCTGTTTCTTGATCTTCATTATGGTTATATGAATGCCCACTTTGTGATAAATCACTGAGCTCTACATCTGTATTTGTACACTTTTGTGTTTTATTTTACAAGGACAAAATTTAAAAAAACACTAATCAGAATTTCATGTAGGGAAGGACCCCTTCAAGATTATCTTCCAGCTCATCTCCAGTCCTGAACCTAAGCTGCGATTAAACATTATAATTTTTTTAAATGGTTGCTTTTATAAAAAGCAAATGTTCCAAATAAACTTCTTAAAGTCTGAGCTGTTTTTTTTACCAGTATTGTTTTTTTTTAAAAAAATAAATGACATATTAGCTTGGAAATGTTAGTCTGGAAACATTTTCCAGAAGATATATAGATAAGTCTCCTAAAATAAAAGGCATTAAAAAATAAGAACTAAGATATGTGAGACAATTGACTTTTCTTAAATCTCAGATATTTTAATCCTAAGAGGTAACTGTGAGGTAAAAGTCCTTTACTCACTTAATAAGTAACAACTATATTTTATCAATTCTAAAACATATTTTAACATAATGAAATCAGAGTGCATCTTATAATCAATAGTCTGCTTAATTTCTGTCAACCTGGATTGAAGCCCAAGTCTTTCTGAGAGAATTTTCACTTGCTTTGGCCAGCTAACTTCAGGTACTTACAACCAGAGACCACTTTACATTAAATTCTCTGTATGAGGTGTTTTGGGTCACACTGGTAATGTGAATTCAGACCTCAAATCTGCCTAAATACTCTCTAGTGGTTAAAATTTTCCACCCTATGCCAAGGTTGAGATACGAAGGTTCCCTTGCTATTTCTTTCTCTGTGGCCACACTATTGGGTCATGTAGTCTTACAATAAAGGTATATATAGCCTTTGGTGTCCCAGTTTTATTTAGGGAGTTCCTATTTGATCGCCTTTCCACAAAATCTTGGTTGCGTTTTGTCTTTCTTATTGGTACATAAAATCTTACAGTCAGTGGTGCCTTAGTTTATACAAAATGGAGGTTACAGGTAATTAGAGATTCAGTTTTGTTTCCAAAAGAAAATAACCCAGAATTGGATAGAAAGACTCAGATTGATTTTTACATGTATCATTTTGGATAAGCACACATTAAATTTGGTCAAAATCCTGCTACATACTCTATATTGTTAGTGAAAGGATCAGGCTGCAATAAGATTAGTGAACTTACTTTGAGAACTGTACGTCATGTCACAATATAAGGAAGAATTATTTCTATGTTCATGCTGCATTCCCAATTTGAATTCTAGGACCCTAGAAGTCTAAAATTATATTTTTAGCAATGTCCTGCTGCCTTGTACAGTATTGAACCCATATTAAAGATGCAATAAAACTTGAGTGGTTGGAGAGCTGAAAAATAAACATGAAATACAGTTGTAAGAAACACAAAAACTTCTGTAAATTGGTGTGGCGGTGTGTGTGTATGTGTGTACAACCGAATACAAAGAAAAGGTCAGTATCAGGACACAGGAGTAAAGACAGCTTCTGAGTCGATCTTTATTATGAAAACGTTTTGGCCTTGCCAGGATTGGATATTATGGAAGAGTGCTTGGGAGGAGATTGGAAATCCTATCTACAATGCTTGCTCCAGCAGATTCAATTCACAGCCTTAACAGGTAATAAAAGAAGGCTCTGGACCATGTAAGAGATTGCCCTGGCATAGCTAGGTGCATTGGCCATTTTATGTATTAATGCCAATCTCAGATAAATCACTTTTCTGGTTTGCTGTGGAAGGAAAGAGGGTATTTCTTTCAGTAAGCGAACGGAGGATTACTGACTTGCTGACCTTTCCTGACTGTGATAAAAGATGACTTCTTTCCTTTCAGCAATACTTCAAAAATGGAAATTGCTCTTTTAAATGTACAATGTAAGAATGAAGTAGAGAGCCAGATATTATTCCATAAATAGATGGTGGCAGAGGGCATCCCTTGGGAAAGGGAGAGTTCTCATTAGGCCTATTTTTCTGAGAACTGTCAGTATACAGGTATTTGCATTTAAAGATTGTGGAGAAAGGAAAAAGCAAGTCTTGACCGGATATATTTTTAAGATTCTATTCTTATTCCTGTAGCACTTAAATACAGTGTGTAAAATGTAGCACTCTTAAATGCCTCATGCTATGTTTGTTATGTGGATTCCTATGTCGTTTTTCCGATGAAGGAATCAGGAATGCAAAATTATTTTGCCCCACATTCATAGACCCAAATAAGAATGGAAAATAACAAGGCACATATTTTCTTTTGACCTAGGAAATGTGACAGTTTTCTAGTATTTCAAAAACAAACAGCTTTTGCTACTCAGGCCATAGGAAAAGAGAATGGGCTAATGGGTTAGAATTTTCATTATGTATATCCAAGAGACTTTTGAAGGCTTGAGAAATATAAACAAATGAGAAAATTATAATGTCGAGTACGTAGTAATATCTACTACTGACAGAACTAAAATGGCCTATAGGAAGCCCCACTATATTGCTCAAATCTTTTTCTATCACTCAAGTCTTATAGGGCTCTTCTTTCCCTGGCAAAAGTTGTCAGAATCATTCCTTTGTCTTGTGTTCTGAGTGTATGTGGTTTCGCTACCAAAGTTGAAGATATTGTTCACAACAAAGGAGGGATGGTGTATTATACCAGTGGACACTTTTGATGATGAATCAATTTGTCTTAAGGGGCTGAGGACATCTTCTGGCATACAGAATCCATCAAAGCTTGATTGTCCATCAGTCAATAGAACTTTGCTTTTTGGAATTAGAACTTCTCAAAGTGGAGGGAAAAAAAAAGAAAAAAGAAAACTTCTCAAAGTGGATGCTTTTCTTTGGCCCTGGAAAAAAGCTGTGGAAATGATATAATTTGATTGCCTGTAATACACTGTGATTAGAGCTAAGAAAATCAGTCTACCGCATCATTTAAACACCTAATTTTTTTTGTTTCTTTGCAAAAAGACATTTCCCTTCTCTGTAGGTGTTTTTCTATGTCATAGGAAACTGTCCTTTATTTGAAAGTTTTTAAATCTATGTCATAGGTGTACCTGAGATAGAAATATATCCAAGTCATAATTTTTTCACACACACAAAGATTTGCTTTTAGCAAACCTGATAGCAAGAAAGAGGGATTTTACTTCCCTTTTTTTATTTAACCCCAGGCTGACTTGGGAATACAAATGTGGAGACTACGTCCTGACTTTGGGTTCAGTTGTCTGTACTTGTGTATAATCATTTTTTCATATGTACAGTCACTATGTTAGCCAAGGGATGATCTAACAACAGTTGTTAACTGTTAGCCTGATTTGCTTAAGCAGTCATGTAGGTCCAGTCACCAGAGATTTGGATGAGTAGAACCTTTGTCCATAGTCAATTAACATGTCTGCTTCCACATGCTTAGTTCTACCAGGGCTTGATTCACCTTAGCCCAAAGTAGCACTAGAACGAAGGTGGTAAAAACCCCAGTTCATAGTTATTTGTGTGAGATATTATTGTAAAATCCTCAAGAGTGGCCATAAGCATAAAGAAACAGTCAACAAAACTAGCATTACTGGAGAACACACATGAATGATGGTCTCTAATAGGCCAATGAAGAAAGCTAATGTATCCTACAGAGAAGATGGAGAAGAAACTACCATGAGTGATTTCAGAGACTCCAGGACAGTTTTCATGTCATCGGATAACGACTGATTTTCTCCCCTTAGCACATGACTTTGATCCGGAGAAAAATAAACACAAAAATGGAGAGTTAATACTAAAATGTTTTTACTTAGTTATACTTTCCTGTAAGACAACTGGAACCAATTTTTTTTATGGGGGAATAGAGAGTGTTTGGCACTCCTGTGTGGGATAGAAAGTTTGTAAACAAATCTTTGAGTACTTTTCAATTCTTTTTTGAAGTGTTACCACAACATGAAAATGAACCATTTAACAAAAGCGTCTTTGTCAAGATTCTCTTGCATCCAACTAAAACTGGCTTAATCAAAACAGGAAATTATTGGAAGAACACAGGAGTCTTCTACGGCACATAAGGCAACTTGACCTTACCAGGAACTGAGCCCACTGACTCTTGTTCTCCCTGGGTCCTACAGGGTTCTCCCTCGACTACTTCTCTGTGCGCATCTATTTCATTTCTTTATTCTTCCCAGTATGTTTTCTTTGCATCTCTGCACACCCCAAAGCCCCACATTTTATGCATTTTATTACTAGCTACATGCAGAGATCTATTCCAAATTAATGGGCAAGAGAAACAGAGTGGCTACCGAAAGGCAGGAACTATCTTTGACCAGGGGTGTAGGGTCATGTGGTACAAATGTGGCTGCCTGCCAAATCTTCTGGTTTTTTTTTTTTTTTTTTCTAAGAAATCATTGGTGGAGAATAATCTTCAAAGCTAATCAATTCCATCAACCAGTCAGATTTCTACTTTTTCTTTTTTGAGATGGAGTTTTACTCTTGTTGCCCAGGCTGGGTGCAATGGTGCAATCTTGGCTTACTGCAACCTCCGCCTCCCAGGTTCAAGCGATTCTCCTGCCTCGGCCTCCTGAGTAGCTGGGATTACAGGCACCTGCCACCATGCCCAGCTAATTTTTTGTATTTTTAGTAGAGACAGGGTTTCATCATGTTGGCCACACTGGTCTTGAACTCCTGACCTCAGGTAATCCAACTGCCTCAGCCAGATTTCTACTCTTTCTCATAGCTGCACACTCTTATAACATGCAGTAATGACTAAATGGCAGCACTTGGAAGATCCAACTCTTTGACTTCCTTTTCCTATTAAATAACTTCCCCCAATCCTTACTCTTTGTATTTCCATAAGTTATAAATAATTCTAAAAGTGCTCTCATTTCAAAATAGACACTACACAAACCATTCAAAGTATATAAATGAATGTAATTTATAGATATTTATACTTTTCAATAAAAACCAGCCCAACTTCAAGAAAACAGCATATTACAAGTGCTTTCTCCATCCAAACAGCACAACAGTCAAACAAACCTAACTGAAGCCAAACAGTACTTTTGGTTTGAATGAGCATACGGCTGAAATGTTGTCTCATCTTTTAGAGCATTTCTGATTCAAAGACATCATGCAATGACAGTAGCAGTAGTTTGCTGTCTGTACTTTGGCTCATACTTGCAACATCCTCAAAGCTCAAACGCCTGGCTAAATATGCACTCATGTCTGAGACAGACAGGGAAAACTTTTTTTACTCAAGCCTGAACAATGGGGGAAAGTATTTCAAAATATTCCATGTCTTGCAAGTTGGCTGGAAAGATGAGTGCTAAATACTGAGATTTGCACAGAGAAATACACTAAGCAATGACTTATCCAAAATTCGTCTTCATTATGAAGCAGTGAAACACGCTGTCTTCAAATAATATAACTGGAAATTTTATGAAACATATATAAGGAAACAAATCCCTATAAAGATTTCTATATTGTCAAATTTATGCCAGTGTGTTCTAATGGGAAACAGCATTTGTACCTTGTGGTCAAATAAGAAACATACTTTTCATGATTATACGTGTTAAATGTTTTATTACAACTTAATTTGCTGCCTTCACACAAACGATATGCCTCAAAGAATTAACACAACCATAATAGCTAGATGGTGTTTAAGAATAGGAATCACCTAAAAGTTAAAAATAGGAAAACGTGCTTGATGTCAGAAGTTGTCACATTAACTCTGAGCACTGATACGGACAAAGATGGACCTACTCTCCAAACATGCTCTGATACAGCAGAAGTTTGCCTGGAAAGGTTACCAAGCATGATAGTATTATCTGCATTTTTGTTAACATACAGTGTCAAAGACCAGCAAAATAGTCTTTCTTCTCCATTTAACCTTTAACAATGTAACTCTCCATTCATAAGAATCTTAAATGTTTCCTGCTCAGGTTTAAAACAATTCCTTTGATGTCTTTGTTAACTATATTTTTATTAAAAAATTAAATAGAATACAGGGGTGACTGATTTTCATTTATTTTACCTTTATGATGACAAATTCAAAGCAAACTGAGGGGTAGCCTATGGTACCATCATTTTATGTGTAGTATTTTAGGCTAAACTCCATGCCTGACTGCTTTCATCTAGTACAAAAGTGCCTTCAGGCCAACATAGACATAGCTTCATCCATGCAAATTTAGCATATATAGAATTATTTTTTAGATGCAATTTTCTTCATTAATCCTTGTCACATGCAAAAATTGAAGTATTCAAGATTTCTGGTGGCTCAATGGCATGATTTTCCAGTACTTGTTCCAAGCTTCTTTTATAATCATTATTTCTATGAAGTCATTCAACTTGGAAATAATTGCTTGCCAAAACTGAGTTTCTCTGGTGAACCACTCAACACAGCTTTAGTTTTACAAAGAATACCATTCTTTGTGTGCTGTTAATCTTGGCTTAGAAACACCACATATTTTCCTTCCCAACTGAACAGTTCAGTTCCTGTTCTCTTAGTTATACTTTGGAACCATTAGAGTTACTTCTAGAATACAAATGTGAGTCACCAAGTTGATGACTCTTTGAAAACATATTTTCTACATATGTGTACATGTATTATATATATATGTATATAGACACTGTGCCCAGGACAACATTCAATGGTTCTTAGAAATGTGAGGACTTCTTACAGTCCCCAAACCTGCCTTATATAGGTCAAACCGTTGACATTTTATTACATGGAGTTTTGTTATCTAGTTTGATTTTAACTTATTGGGATTAAGGTGCTATGACATCATGACCCAATACTTGATATAGAAGTTAAAAAGTCAAATAAATCAGTGCTTCCTGTGAAAATACTCTTAAGCACTTAATTCTAATTTGTGTTCTTTTAATCTTAGTTAATATCACACTTCTGAAAAGCTATGAACAGAAAATAGTAACATGAAAAGTTGATAATTTAGGTATTCAGTGGTTTAGTCTACAGAATATAAAATAATTTCACCATCAATTTACTTTCTAACCAAAATGACTTAAAAACTATCAAAATTGAACAGTGTTGACATAGCATGTGCCTGATTTCATAAATCAAACTGCAGCAGGCCATATGGCCATTATGGAAAAGTAAATTGAAATTGCTTTTCTGCTGTATGTTCACAGTGAAACCTCTGAAGCCAAAGTATTTTTTCTGGTCAAATTCTAGTGAAACCATGTCTCCCTATCTTCCAAACTCAGAGAGACTAGGTCATGGATAATTACTAGGCAAGCCATGTTTGTAAAGGTGAGTTACTCAGGAGTATGCTATATAAAAGCGAAAGTACTTATACTGAAAATATAATACATCAAATGAATGCTGCTACTCCGTCAAATTAGAATAAGGCCGCTGAAAAGGAAAATTTCTAAGATAGAAAAACTGTGAAATGGTTAGAAGTTATAATTAAGTATGTAAACTTTTGAAATTGTCATATTAAAGATAACAGGTTTACAAGTGATTTATATTTTCTTAGCAAAACAAATATAGTGTGATCCTTGCAAAATGTGATGGTTCATATGAGACATGAAAAAACGTCTTGATGACAAATATATATTTTATATTTGAACTGATTTTATCAACACAACAAAGTTTGCTCAACTATCATCCTATTTATGTCTTCAAGAAAAAAAATTGGGGCCAGGTGCAGTGATGCATGCAATTTTAGCACTTTGGGAGGCCAAGGCGGCAGATAGCTCGAGCGCAAAAGTTTGAGACCAGCCTGGGCAACACGGCAAACCCCATCTCCATAAATACAAAAAATCAGCCGGGTGGGGTAGCAGGCACCTGTGGTCCCGGTTACTTGAAAGGCTGAGGTGGGAGAATAGCTTGAACCTGGCACGCAGAAGTTGCAGTGAGCTGAGATTGCGCCACTGCACTCCAACCTGGGTGACAGAGTGAGGCCCTTTCTCAAAAAAAAAAAAAAAAAAAGGCATACATGCAAGAGAATTTTATTGCGTGTGTGTAATTAAAATTGCTTTTCGCATACACTCACCATATTTATATACATCAAAGGGTGATAATTTTGACTTTATCCATTTCTTCATACATGCACGTTGCACAAACACAGGCTCATGCACACATATGCACTGAATATTTAGTCTTTCTAAGAAAGAGATAATACAGATAAGCCTGCTTTAATACTCTCCAAACGCTGAAAACTACACAAAGAACAAAATACCATATCAAATCCTTTGACTACTCATTTCCAATTATGTGATTAGAGTTGGAATAAAGAAAGCCTACACTATATCTCCTTTGTGTACGTTTTAAAACAGAAGGTTAAAAAAGATATTTAATAGTATTCCTTTATCAGTGATTGTTTATGTAACTGGTTATGGAGAATAGAAGCCTCTTGGGAGATTCGTAATAAAAAATTTGTAATAAAAAAATTTGTAATAAAAAATTCAAAAATATTTTTAAGTAAAATCGGCATGCCATATTAAGATGTCTTCTAAATAATACATCTTTTGAAGCAGGAAATGTAATGAATATATGTAATTCAGAAGCCTTGTCTAAGAGTTTACACAACAGAGAAAACACAAAGTCAAACCACATCCGTGAAATCACTTTTATTTTTATTTTTTTCCACATAGGTAACTTCATGTCAACTACAAAAATCATGAAATGAAGAACTGATTGTGAAACTGCAAACTCAAAATCACTGGAGTGATAAACAAGTTTTCCCCCAGATGACTTAAAAAAATAACCAGGATACCATGAATTCGTGTTTAAGTAGTAAACATGTCATATATTTAAAAATAATAAATATAGAATAGCAGTACAGAAACTAATAGCATAAACAGCATGAAGTATATTTTATTTTTTAAGACAGATGAAATTTCTAGGCACAGTTTTAGGCATTAAAGAGGACACAGAGGCATATGTTAGAGTGCACTGCTCTGTACAAAAATACAGTCTGAATAAATTACATTGCTAGCCATACAATTAGACGTCACTTACCAGTCAGTTCATTGCATGTTTAATAATATACAGGTACATGCTAATCCATATATATCATTTATATTCAAACACATAGGTCTCTCTATATTTATGTCTTTAAAATTTACATATTGAACTTACAAAAAGCTAAATTAATTGTGCAAGAAATCGGAATAACTAGCCCTGCTGAGTATGCTATATGTGTGTGAGTATATATGTGTGTGTATATATCTATATCTATAGATCTATATCCATAGATCTATATCTAGCTACGATAAACAATGGGTTTGTGGCTAATAATTCTGCTTAAGAAGACATCAAACAAACCTAAAGCTGCAAAGACATAATGTTAATGTAGGTGAAAATTTCACTTGTGTTTATTCTGATAGACAAGACTGTATTTCAGATGAGAAGCAACAATTTTCCTGTTGTACTGAGACTGTTAGTAATGAAACACTTTCACTATTAGTGATGGTAGAAATACAGCATAGGGCTCTTTGCTGAGAAGGGAAAAAAGTCACAGAAGAAGAAATCTACTTTTCAGTAAACTGCAAATATGTGTGCCTCAACCTATAACATATTCTGTCACTTTGAGCTTGTCATATTAACAGAGAATGAAAACTTGATAAGACTCGAGATATAATATTGGTTTAACAGCACACTGAATCCTCTACTAGGACCAAAGGAAGTGCCTCATTGGTGTCAGCACCAAAGTACTATTCTTTCATTATTTACGAATAAAGAAATCGCAGAACAAAGCGTGTTTAGTTGCTGAAATCCCTATCCAAATATTGTATTTCTCATGCTGCTCTGACAATATGCAATCAACTGCAAGATAGTCTGCCCCAGATTTTACTATTTCTGACGAAATCGCTTCAAAAGATTCTATAATACTATCTTTCTGGAAAATGTCCACTCACAATTTCTAATGATTCTTTATAGAATCACATATTTTTATAAAAGTTTCTGTCTATGATGTATTTATTTGCTTTTGTCTATCACTGCTAAAGTAAGACTAAGCCTGGTACTTCATATTTGTGATTTTATGGAAAATTCCTAAGTGTGTTTTTTCTTTAGCATTTGAATAATAAAATAGGGTTTTTTTTTTTTGGCTGTTGTTTTTGGCAACCATTCTTAAGACAAGCTGAAAGTAGAACTGTGCTTTGGGAGGTAAAACAAATTATTAAACACTATCGATGTGGTCCTGTTCTTAACAGATTTGCAATACAGTAACACATAGCTACTTTTTAAGTAATTTTTCTAACACTTCTTTCTGCAAGAGGGCCAAAACCAGAACATACCGTTTCAGTGTCTTTGTTAACAAAAATAATCATTCATAACTTTTATATTAGAACTGTATATTTGATATAAAAATATGTTTATAATTAAGTATCCAAATTTGTACATTAAACAGAATTAAAACAAGTTTGCAGCATGAGATTAGTTGCAAACTTATTCCGTATTATTAATACTTCCTTCCGTCGAACAGTCAGTAATCCCCTTAACATAAATCCATCTTAAGTGTGTGCACAGATCAGTTAGCCCATCAGTTAACTTCAGAGGACCAGTGATAACCAGACGAATTCTACTCCTCTACTGCGACATTTAGATATTTATATAAATCTATCGCTATTCCTTTTTTAAAAAAATGAAGACATTTAAAATACTTGCAAAAAATAGCAGCCTTCTATTTTAATGAATCTTACATAAAATGATCATCCTAATTGCTACTCTCTTTTGAACTACAGTGCTTACAGAGAATCATTAATTTTCAGATTAACACCACTTCAATTTTTATTCTTAGGCAATTCTATTAACACTTTCCAGTGAAACAGTAAAGAACATAGAGCAAAAGCTTTAAGGTACCATACTTTTGTATGGTAAATAAGTATGAATACCAATCTAAGCCTCTTAACAATGTGTACAAGGTTAGTGTTCAAACCACTTCACTAGAGCAAATATTAATTTTATGTGTAATAGGCAAATGTATGTGGAGGGTTAGGGAACAACTAATTACCATTTATACTAATGGTTCACCTTCTATAAAAACATTTAAGCTTGTTACATACACACAATTGTTTGCTGCAATGTTTGGCAAATGATGTAAAGGGTACAAAAGCAACTCATGCATATTTCTTTCTGTTTGCCCCAGGAAAAACAGAGATCCTCAATTTTTCCCCAGTCTAGATAGGCTGAGGCACCAATTTCTAACCACATAATGAGAAGCACATGTCTCCACGTCTTGACTCTCTTCCCAGGGAGATGCTGATTACCAAAGCATAACCTCCCATTAAAAAGAGTATTCTTGAAGGTGGAATGTGTACCATTAACCAGTTACAGTCACAACTCCCATTAAATGCTGAAGGGCAGTTCATTTTTCAAGGGTTCACTCAAGCAAACCACCAACAACCAATGCAGTCATTGGGTGGGATAAGCAGGTGGTAAGGGCTCTAACAGTGGAATCCCTGTCAACACAAAGGAACTTCTAAATGTTGCTTAAGCTAACTGCTTCCCTGCAGGCAATAGGAGATTCAGGCAAATCTCATTCCAACTAGTTTCTCACAATTGTTGCTGTCATATAGACCCTTCATTTGTCAAGAAAAATGATATGAACATATTGGAAGTTTGCAGCATTTGCCTATGTCTAATCAGCTCTCTTAATTTGGCAAGTCTCTAAAATGGACATAAAAGCTGGTTATGATGTTGACAGCCAAAAGGCAAAGAATATTAAATCAACTGAGCAAACTGCTTGATGCTCCACAAGTGTTTTAGAAAATAGTAAGTTAGAAAAGATGCGGACGTATTCCTTTTGTTGGATGGTGGTGGTTGTTTTTAACTTGTGACTATTGGTTCTAGTAGTAGTCTTCATAGTTCTTAGGGTTCAGGCAATAAAGGATGGCACCCCCAAATGAAAATATAGTTGCACCCCAGGCCAGGCCATAACCCCAATTGAACTCATGGTAAATTTTCAAGCTTACAGTTTCAATGAACTTGATTGGGTAAAGGACCAGGCTGCAAACCTGTAAAACAACTGAAAGAAAAGCAAATGAAAATTAGAAAATGTTATTTACAGCAAATAAAATAATATAAATATATAACTGTATATGTATGAGAGTAACTTTTTAATCAAATATACATAAAAGCCAAAAATTTTTAAAGCACTGCTTGTTCTAGATGGTATACTTAAAAATACTAACAATTTTTTTTGTTTAAACACTTTTTCCCAATATACAAAAATTACCCTATTAATAAGTAGTAAATCATTATTAGTATTGGTGAAATAATTAGTGCAATATAATAATTTATATGAGCATACAAAATAGTGATTTTCACCTTACAAATATAATTATCATTATTACGGTAAGTAGTACTAATTAAACTAAACTGTACCACTACCAAAATGTGTAAGTAGTTCATCAAGAATAGTGACCTCAATGCCAACTAAAACTCTTGTTATTTATACATGCTATTAAGGAATTAGGAAATTCAAATTAATTTCTGTTATGAAACTTGTCAACCTGTGATTAAAAATGTGCTTTTGATGTTGTTGCTGTTTTGCAATACTAACTCAGCCCTATATGCCAGGAAGTCCTACCCTGATGTCTTTGCTTACATTACTCTGATCCAAAGCTACTTTCATTATTTTCTTCTCATCCGGTCTTTGCCTTTCATCATTAAAAACTGGCTTAAAAGTTATTAACAGATGGTATTTTCATATCCATTTTCCACCGACTTTCAAAAAAGAATTAAGTCCATAAAGGCAAGATAGATAATGGTATGGGAAAATCTAGGCTAATTACGGCTACTATAACAGAGGTCAAAACTTAGCTCTTAGTTCCTGGTTAGACCTTAGTTCTGTCAGGGATAAAGGGGAAATGTGATTAGTCATACCGAATAAAATAAACCAAACTAATCAGGAAGGGGAAGTTTATTTTGTTTTTGTTTTGTGTTTTTACTATCTAAAATAAAATTAATCTTGTGAATATACATGAGATGTCTTCCATTTAAAATTCATAACTTCCTATGAGATCAATTATGTAATTTTAATTAATTTAACTACAATATATGAGATACATATGCTTCATTCTCTACCATATGACAGCTTCCACCCTCAAGAAACAGACAAGCTTCTCCCTAAATAATACGGGGTACTGTTATATTTAGCAGGGGTTGGGAAACTACCAAATCTGGTCTGCTTTTTGTTTTTGAAAAAGTTTTATTGGAACACAGCCACACTCATTCATTTATGTATTTTCTATGCAACAATGGCAGTTTCTTTCTGCAAAAGAAACCACGCAGCTCACAAAGCCAAAAATATTTACTTTCTGGCCCTTAACAAAAGAAGTTTGCTAACCTCTGATATATGAAATAATTTTAGGGGGTAAAATAATTTTTAATTCATCTTCAAAGAACAAAAATGTGAATACTTAAAGAAAAGGAGAGAAACTACATAGTATATATAGTTTTGATATAGCTTATATTTTTTTAAAAAAAATACTAGGATGGATAGTGTGAATTAAAATGGAATTTTATGCTTCAAAATGTACTCATCTATTTTTAGCACATGTAAAAGATTATTACCAGGATGACGAAGATTCCTAGAAAGTCTACATAATAGTCATCTTTCTCTCCCATAAAACTGACGAAATACAGCAAATTCAAGAGGCCATGATTCCTGAAAATTTTCTTCTGTAAGGCTCTGGCTATGCGTCAAAAGATCCACCTGGAACCAGATATAAGAGTACCCAACATTTCTGCCATGTAGCCCAACACTGCTCTGGGTCAGTACCTTGCCTACCATTACTACTGAGAGTAGACAGATAAGTAAGTTCATATAAAAGGAAAATCTACTGATATCCAAAACAGAAATCAGACCTTGTTTATAGTTTAAAAGTCTCAGAAAAAGTTTTAGGTTGTTATTAGGACTCAGCTGACGGCATATTATATGACCTGCACTTCATCTATTTCCAGCTAGTAAGTGCTACAATGAGCATTAATTAAAAAAAAAAAAAAAAAAAAAAAAACCACTTAGCTCTGTGCCTTTGCGAGGAAAAGGGAGCTTTCATGTTTTAAATATCTTAAAACCAACATGAAGTCAATTACTATCAACCATAACTACAGAGAAAAAAGTTCCAAAGTTGCCAAGTACATTAAAAAAAAAAAAAAAAAAGCATTTTTCCTTAGGTTTCGATACTCTGGTCACTAGTCAAATCCAGACTGATCCTACCAGGATATGATTGAAACATGAATGTGAGTTAGGTATGGTCATTCATTTACTCATTCAGTAAATGAATTCATCCAATAAATATCTGAATGTTTCTAAAGTGATACAGTTTAAGGCATTACTGGTATCAAAAGAGACAGAGCTGCTCCTCTCATGGGTAGGCAGTCCATTAGTAAACATATACAGAATATAATGTCACAGATAGGACACAGGGATGAGGGCTGCTGTTTCAGATCAATTGTGAGAGAAGGCTGCTCTGAGGAGATACTGAGCACAGATCTGAATGAACTGAGGGTGCAGAATAACATAGTGGGGACTGAGCAGTCCCAAGTGAAAGGCACAGGCACTGCAAAACTCGCAACACAGGAGCACATCTGGTACACTGGAACAGCAGTCAGAAGGCTGTGATTGCAGTACAGAGAGCAGGGAGGGAGAAGCACGAGATACGATGGAAGAGACGGCAGGGGCCCTTCAGGGTTCAAGGATAGCCTGTGAACCACAGTTGGGGTCTACATTTTATTCTAAGTGTGATAGGCAGCTGATAGAAGAGTTTAAGCAGAGGAGTAAAAACTAATCTGAATTACTTTAAAATGACTACACTGCCTTTTTTGTGAACTGATTAGTCCCTGGAGTGAGGTGTTTACCTAGGCTGCTTTTAATATTCATTTCAACATGTTTTATTTAGCAAATATTTGGCCTCCATGGTATAATATAATGACATAATTTCCCTCTAGTGGAAAAATAGAAATACAACTCCATTAGGCTCAACTGGCATACTCTCCTGAACAGCTTTCTCAGACTTTTATTGTGTTGGAGCCCAATAAAAATTACTGTAAAATGCTTCATGCCTCTGAATCATTTGACTCCCTTTGGAATCACAGAGAAAAATGCATGTAGTAGCAAAACTGAGAAAATTATAATTCTGCACTTCTAAATAATTTTATCCATGGAATAAAATTTACAGATGTAGGTAAAAATGCCTGCTTGCCTTTCACTGATGCTGTATAGAGAGGAAAAAAAAAACATAAAGAGTTCAGAAGTCAAGAAAATGCCATCATACTGTATTTCTATTTTACTACCAATCAATGAAACAAAATAGAAATTGGATATAGTATTCTCTATGCTCTACCTTAAAGATAACATAGGCACAGTTATGGAACATTTTAGAATCTGAAGGGATTTGGGGTTCACTTTATGCCCCCTGTACTTTTTTGAAAATAAACAGGCAATGAAACTGCTAACCATGAAATTATGTGAACCAGAGGCATGATGGGAATGCAGACCTACTAATTCTTGTGTTTTATTCTAGTTTTAAGGGGATATTTTTCAGTGTTTCCAATATTAAAATATTCAAAACACTCGATATTGAATATTCAAAATTTTCTTGTAAGGAGGGTATTTCAGTATTTTGACAAACATTTATTGGGTACCTACTGTGTGCGAGGTGAAGGTGATAAGATAGGTAAGACATGGCCCTCGCCCTTTGATGATTCATACTCTGATAGTGGAGACAGGCACAGAATTAATTACAAATCGACATGTTCAACAGCAATAGTAGAGGCATGTTTATTTATAACACATTCAACACACATTTACTGAGCTCGAACACTGTGCCAAGTACCAATTCAGCTTAGAGAAAGAAAGGAGGGCTTCAGAGGGACATCATTTGAACTGGTTCTTAAAGGATGTATGAAAGTTGGTCAGAAGAGGCAAAGGAAAGAAAAGACCTCTAGGAAGATGAAGCAGATTATATACTATATACAGGTATAAGAGAGTATAGCTAGAAGCAATTCACATGGGTAAAATGAAGGGTGCATGCACAGGGTTGTTTAGTTCATACTATAATAGCATAGTGTTTCATAAAATAATAAACTTTTGTTTCTCTAGGGAGATATCTGAAAGGTTATTATAATTGTAGATGTGGTTGGTGTCCTATCCATATATTTTTTTTCCTCACCACTTCAGTACATGCTAGTCTGACTTCCAGTTGCCAACACCTGCATTCTTTGCCTGCATTTCCTCTGGTCACTAAAGCTACTCCGGTTGCCTATGGGGCAGGCCAGGTCCAGAAAATTAACACTGTTCTCCCTTGATCATAACCGATATTCCTTAATCAATGACTCTTCAATTTTGGTGCGTTAATACCCCAGCTCCATAGCCTTCCGAATGAGCTAATTTTCGAGGTGCATGTTCTACACTGGTTTTCAAAGTTTCCCCAAGAAGATTAAGCTCCAGCTGCTTTGAGTGTCAACTGGCTTGATAATGTAACCTGTTAATGGCTGCTTTCCCAGCCCTGTCTCATTTTCTATACCCCTTGCCATATCTCTTCTTTTACCTGCAAATAAAGTATATGCACTTGATTTCTTGTCTTGGAGTTTGCTTCTGAGGAAATCAAAGGGATAAGTAACAAGACCATAAGTTTATTTCACAAGGAGACCTCATGTGTTATATCCAAGACAGACTACATGGGGAAGAGACTAGAGAAGGACAGGCCCCTAGAAGATCATACAGTGTGTGGGGACCTGTGGGCAGTGATAACTAAGATGTCATCAGTGGGAAAGAAAAGTCAGGGAATGTAAAGAAAGACTAAAAGAAAGAAATGAAAAACTAGATTCTCAAGAAAGGAAAAGGAAGAAGTCACATAAACATCTTAAAACTGTCAGATACTGCCATAGAAAAACAAAACAAAATAGGAGAAGACCAAATTTGGGGACTGAAACCTTCCATTTACGGAAAAGTTGTGGCCTGGACTAAGGCAATAATGGTGGTGTAGGAGAAGAAGATATAAAATTAGGAGATAATTTAAAGGCAACGGTTGATAGGCCCTACCAGGCAGGTCAGTCCCTAAATATAAAATATACATAAAAGAAACAATAATTTGGACAATAAAAAGCATTTGCCAGTGAAAGGTTAATATGAAGATATCAATTTCTTTTCTTCTTAACATTTTATCTGTGACTACTAATGGTAGCAGTATGAAGTTAATTACTGGGTAGTGATACTGTAAATTGTTCTAGCCAAAGTATAATTTGATAACAGTGCAAGAAATTAACATGGAATCTAAACATTGTGAACAGAAGAACTCCCTTTTTAGTCTGCAATCTAAAGTGGACATTGATTTTTCTACCAAAATCTGGACTTGAAAAGGCTCCAGCTATCTCACTTTGACTTATAGGATGGTGATGAAGGCTGTAAAACACAAGCTTTTAATCAGAGATAGCTCCGAGATGGAAATCAGCTGTAGGACCCTGAAAAAAAAATCATTCTATATAAACAATACTTATAGAGGCTTTCTGCAGATATAACAGAAAGGAAGCTTCCTTAATAACATAACAAATGGGGATTCTGTATTTAAAATCGAATTATAAAAAAGAATTTTCTGCAATTTGTGTTAAAGACCTTGGGAAGAAAAGAAACACTCATCCTACATTCCTGTGGGACATACAAATGACCTGCAGATAGTTCAAAAGCAGACAATAAAAGAAAAGAATCTGGAAAGAGGCAGTCCCTGTAATTTCACCAAGTCTTTAGTGAGAACTGGATGCCAGTTATCAGAATCACGTCGTATTTTACCTACCATTGTCAGTTTCACAAAAAGAAATATGCTGTAGTCAACTGCACTGGAAATGCGCATAGCTTTCATGATGTGCTGCGGTTCAGTCATGCTGCACTAATCAGTGTGTGGTCTTTATGACATCTCGAGGTACTGAATTCCTTCAAGAGTTGCTCCCGAGAAATGGAGTAACTGGAGTTATAGGATGGACTCCAACTGCAGTGCACAGCTGGCAAGTGAATTCAAAATCAAGGCTGATTCTGCACTGTTTTTTCCAATATGTGATATGTATTGAAGTAAAGATAAACTGGGGAATCCTCACTGGGGCTTTCAAGTCAGATAGGTATCCTGAATTTAAACCCTGGTGGTACAACTTACCAGCTAAAATAACCATGAGAAATTATTTAACTTTTCCAAATCTGTTTCTTCATTGATAATATGGGGAAAATAAATATCTAACTTTAAGATTGTTATATCAGAGAAAGTGTATGTTAACTGTCTAGCACTGTGGCACATGATAGGTGCTTAATTAGTCATTCTTATCAGCATTATTATTATAAAAACATATAATTCTGAAGTCTAGACTTCTAGGACTGGTGAGAAAGAGAGTTGTGAAAAAAAGGACAATGTTTTAGATGGGCTACAGCAATGGCTAGCTCTTAGCTCATCTAGCAACGATTCAAGAAGGTAATAAACCCACCCTAAATAAAAGACCTCAGAGAAAAAAGAAGACGACCAAATCCTGAAAATCTGTTTATCTTTATGAGACTTCATTATCAATTTTCAGTAAAAACCCTTAGAGTATATTTTCTAATACCAAGACTGTATACTGGTATAGTGTAGGTGCCCGACATATTCATTAAGTAAGTACAAACATAAATATATGAAATAAACATCATTTTGATATTTATTACTTTTTTGAGCTCTTTTAGTCTTAGCTTTGTAGTCATGTGAAGCCAGCTGCTTCCTAAGACCCCAAAAGAGAAACGGCTTTAAAAAAAAACCTGAATTACAGTTACTTGTTTACATGCCTGTTTTACCCCACCAGATTGGAAGCTACAAGCCTTAGTCACTTTTATATCATTCATTCAAAGACCACTTATTGAGTGTGCATGAGTACCAGGCATAGCACAAGGTACTAAATCAAGTAAGTGTGAAGTCTTGGGTAGAGATGTTTCCAAGTGGTAGTAACGTGTCTGTTTTGATTTTATGTACTGCACATGTCTCAGCAGAAAAAAAAGTTTTTTTTCTTTTTCTTTCTTGAGACAGAGTCTTACTCTCTTGCCCAGGCTGGAATGCAACGGGGTGCCATTGGCTCACTGTGGCCTCAAGCTCCCAGAGTCAAGCGATGCTCCCACCTCAACATCCCAAGTAACTGGGACTAAGATTTCAAAACATTTTTTGAAATCGTGCTTTCTACTCTATTAGTGAGTATCTGTGGTGAAACTGTGCCCAGTTTTATAGGTGTGTAATACTACGTTTAGCCTGTAATAGTCACCCAAGAAATAGTTGCATGAATAAGTAAGGGAGTCCACAGTGGTTAATGAACCACTGGTTTAAGATTCAGAAGCCTCCCAGGCCCAGGTCCGCCAATAGCTACTATGTGATCTTGAGCAAGTCACTTGAAGATTTGAATTAGATGTACTTCTGGATTCCTTCAGCCCATTGGACCTTCGTTTTTATGACACCCCCAATTCTCACCAGCATTCATAAGAATATAAATACGAACAGTAGGGGGCAGCAGAACACTCCCGTTTTGTATTTTTAGCTCAAACTACCCTTTAAATCCCGAGAAATTTAATCTATTCCAATCTTGAAACAGCTTTTAGAAATCCATCTAACAGCCTAGATGGTTTTGTCAGTGTCTTCATTACTGACAGTCACAGAGGCTTACCTTGCAGTCTTCAAATCAGATATGACTGACAGGGCAAATTGAAGGCACCACAGAATGTTGCAGTTTGACTCAAAAAGAACAATACATTCAAGGGTATTTTTATAAATGAAAATTAAAACTCACAGCAAATCATGTATTGAATCATGCACTGGGCTTTTAGTCAGCAAGCCCCTTTTCTAAATAGTCCTCTGTCTTTTCATATATTTTAATCCAAGCTGTGCTTCATAGAATGATGGTTGATAAATTAATTAATATACAATTGACTTCATATAATTGACTTGTCTGATGGGTGGAGTTATACATAACACATTTTCAGGATAACTGTGTCTTTTCAAAGAGATATATATCTTTTTAAAAGGGTATAAATTTTGGATTTTTTTTTTCAGTTCCTTATCAGAAAAAAATGATGCTGCCTTAAGATCACCAGAGGAGCAGTAAAAAAGGGGGAAAAACGGGTGTAAAAAAAGATTGTTAATAAATACACCTGCTGCAATTCCTAAGGTAATAGCCCTGTCAGGCAGTATTATTTATTCATGCTTTAGTTAGAGGTTTACAAGTTTCCATTGTGCTCTGTGAAATGCTTAACACACTGAAAACTGATAATCTGATAAACCTTCAGCCAAGTTATCTTAAAAATATAGTAAGTATCTCTCAATTTTTATGTAATGCAGCAAACACATACTTCTTCTGCATAAGAAAGGAGGATGGTAGAAAGGTTCATGAAACTTTAATACTCATTTGAAAGTAATGTATCTGCTTACCTGCTGCAAAAAGCATGACCGCAACAGGCCTATAGAAACGCCTTCGAGATCCCACGCAGATAGAAATCAAACCCACCAGGAATGCAATGAGAATGATGGCAGCGCCGCCCAGGAGTAAAGCCAGTGTAGCAATCTGCCAATCTGGAAAGAAAAAAGAAATAGTTTTTGAATGGTAAGTCCTTAAAGAATCAACAGAACTATGTTCAGCAGCCTCCACCTTGCAATGGCTCAACAGATGTGATTTTACTGCATGCTAAGCATCCTTTGGAGTTTGAAATATTGCACAACAAAAATTAATAGGAAATGTCCTTATTCAGAAAAGTCTCCTACGCTAAGCTCAGCAGAGTTTTTAGACCAGGGGTTTGCCAGGAGTTTCTTCCAAGGACTATTACGCATTCATGTTAAATCAGTGTCCCCTCCATGACCCATTTTCAATATTATTATGATTTAAATTTTTATTGAGGTGTAAAGTTCACAAATCTTAAGTACAGAGAGTAGAGAAGTTGATGAATTTTTATAGATATTTATACACCATTCAGACTAAAATATAGGACATTTCTATCACCCAGACTGTTTCTTGCACCCCTTCCTAGTCAAGAATCACCCATCTATCTGGGTCACTGAGAACATCTGTCCCCACAGATTGAGTTTTCCCTATTCTTAACCTTTATATAAATGGTGTAAACTATTTTGTGTCTGGATTTTAAGTTTCTCATATTCATCCATGTTGTTGCATACGACAGTAGTATATTCTTTTTTTATTGCTATTTCTTGGAAAGCCTTCCTTAACCATATAAACATCTCTAAAGTTTTTATTAGCCTCTCCTCCACTCCCTCTAAAACAACTCCCCATCAAATTAGCATCAGGGATATTGTTTGTTTTTTCCTCTTCTTTTTTATTTGATTCTAATTTCACTGCTGTATTTGCCATCACAGGTATGGTTTCTGAAATTAAGTATGCCCAGGGAGCCAGAATGGACTCTGAATGGCTGCTCGGTCCCTTCATTCACACACAGAAACAGTAAGCATACAACTTACTATGTGCAGGGCTGTGTTCACAGACACTTCCAGAGAGTTTCTCACACTCTCGGCAACACGTAAACCTTATTGAAATATACTTGTCATTTCTTATAAAACAAAAATGTAGACATAGTATGATGAAAAACTGGCCCATTTTCCATTCATAAGAATGGTAAAATATTCTCTCAGAAGAGACAAAGCAAATCTATGAAAGTACTATGCAGGTTGGAAGGCATTGTGTAAAATGATACTGTGGAGAGCAGCAGTTGTTTAAAAGCGCCAAACTGATTCTTCTGGCCCTCAGTTTAATGTATGTGCAGAAAATGCAAATAGATTTTGATCTACTGTTAAATTGCAATGGATTCTATTCAAAATCCAGAAGTCATGATGTTTTGATGCTTCCCTCTGAAATTATCCCTCCACAAAGCATCCAAAATGCATTCTTTGTTATGATAGGATAAAGGATGAGCAGAAGAACTGACAGTACCCTAAGATTTTCCTTTATTTATATTTGTATATTCTAGCCTCAAGCATCCTCTTCCACATCCTCTCCTCCTACGAAATTGGGGATGCTTCACAGGCTCTCAACTAGAACTTGTGCTGCAATAAGGAAACAAACAAACAAGGGGAAAATAGAACAAATCCACATTTCTTTAAATATAAAGATGAATCACAACAAAGTGAAGAGTATCTTTTTAATGCCATCTATGTGTAACAAAGCCATATAACTTCAAACAAAAGTATAGCTAGCTTTTAACTAGAAGTTAAAAGGATAGCCATACTAGGCTTGCTTATTCCATAACAGCATGTCGCTTTGAATTAAAAAGCCAGAAAAAAAAATAGTCCTTACATTTGAAGTCTCTAAATTTCTTGGGAAAAGTTTATACAAGTGCACAATTTTACTGCACTTTGGCATGATGGAATTCCTTCTGAAAACAGGTGTGTAAACTGAAATTTCTGAATTTAAAAAAATCAAGGTATAATTATATAAAAGCGTACAATGAAAAGAATAAAATCCATCCATCTATCCATCCAATTCCTGGAGAGTTTGATTTAAAAGCCTATGCTGAATATGTTCTAGTTGGTCTATTACTTTTATAGAATGATTATCACTGTTAGCAACTTCCCCTAAATTATTTTATATAAGACTATAAAGTATTGACTTCATTTAAATCAAAATGTTACTAAATATCTACCCATATAAAATATCTTAAAATGAAAGTGCAACAGATTGCTTTGTCCTGATAAGCTCTTTGACATAGCTCAACGTGAAAAAAATGCCACACATTTGACTCTTCACTATCAGCCACAAGTCAAACAGGAATTAATTTGATCACTTTTCTTGATTTTAAATATCCTAAAAAAATAGCCAAAATACACATTGTTTTACATTTTGTAAAAATAGACTAAGGTAGAAAATGTTAAGCAAACTTTCCCTACAAATGGCCAGATGATAAATATTTTTGGATTTATGAGTTATGGTCTCTTTTGTACCCACTCAACTCTGCCTGATAGTGTGAAAGCAGCCACAGATAATATGTAAACAAGCTGGCTGTACCCCAATAAAACTTATTATTTTTGAGACAGAGTCTCACTCTGTCACCCAGGCGAGAGTGCAGTGGCGTAATCTTGGCTCACTGCAACCTCCATCTTCCGGATTCAAGTGATTCTCACGCCTCAGCCTCCTGAGTACAGGGATTACAGGCATGTGCCACCATGCCCGGCTAATTTTTGTATTTTTAATAGAGACCAGATTTCACCATGTTGGTCAGGTTGGTCTCAAACTTCTGACTTCAAGTGATCTGCCCGCCTTTTCCTTCCAAAGTGCCGGGATTACAGACATGAGCCACCACGCCTGGCCCCAATAAAACTTAATCTAGCAAAACAGGTGGTGGGTTGGTTTGGACCCTATGGCTGAGCTGCTGTTTGCTAACCTCTATACTTTATATAGCATTTCAAATGTTGAACTTTTTTCTAGGTAAAGACCTCTTAAACTACAAAACACAGAATGAAGTCAATTTAATAAATGAATAATACAGGAGTACAAAGTGATGCCTATCCAATATAGCAACAGAAAATTCCAAAAAAATCCTTATTGCATATTGTTACATTTCCTCAATATAGCAATTCTTCATTTCGTTTGGAAAACCAGTAAAATGCTATAGTAGAAAGCACCAGCAGAATAAAAATTAGTAAAAGGGACTAGAACCTAATCAGAAAAAGAACCTCTTACAGTTTATCTACTTCCAAAAAGTAAATAAACATCATCAGTTCTGGTTTTCTTCTAAATGTTCTACGTTTATTTTCAGCACTGAAGTTGTGGCTAATGATAAAGTTACCATAGACGTAAAGTCCACAGGGAGAACCATCAGCATCACCACTGCTGTCATACCGATACCTCGCCTTTGGTCCACAACCAGAGATAGGTCTGCTTAAACAGAAAAGACATTTTATTCTCTAAAAGAAACTAGAAATGGGCCATGACTGCCACTGTTCTGGCCAAAACCTGGGGCTTAGACTGGATTATTGAGACTGCATCCCTGGCGAATGGTGCCAAGTTTTAGAATTGTCATTATATCCATTTGGAATGATTCACTCGGGCCAGTTGCCCAGAACCAAAACTTTAAATTGCTGATCAGTTTAACCTCAATCAGGAAGCTGAAAAAGTGGTTCAATATGGCTATCATTAGTTAAGGAGGTCCGAGATGCATTTCAAGGTTCAGTGTGGGGTATTCTGGAGCTGCAAACAGGGCCTGTGGCATCATATCTCTTTCAGTAAACAACTAGAATTCATTGTCCAAATAATAGCACCAGCCTAAGAGGTGAAGTAAAATCAGGGACCATGTAGATCAGCCAGTTACCATTTCCCTCTCTTACTGAACAACACTAGGATATGGGGAGTAAAAAACAGTGAAAAATATTTTACAGATACTTGCTAATGACCATTAAAATAATAAGCAGGCTTTATATTGACACAGTTAGACAGAAAATTACTTAGCATCCGAAGTCCAATACTAGATTTAGCAAGTATATATAAGACTTGGACAATTTTATAGTAATATTACAAGTGACCAGAAAACTTGTTCTACCCTGACTTGTCCACTAAAAGATTTGCACGCCACAAGTATGTGCTAACCTACAGTGTTGGCAAAACAAATTAAAATTTCATAAAATTCTGTTTCCAGCACCATTTCTTTAAAAACATCATGCGGGCCACGTTCAGTGGACACGGGAGCAAGATGGCGATTCTGGGCAGGCATTATGGGCTTATTTTGCCAAAGAAAACACAGCAGTTGCACCCTGTTTTGCAAAAACCTTCAGTGTTTGGGAATGATTCTGATGATGATGATGAGACCTCCGTGAGTGAAAGCCTTCAGAGGGAAGCTGCTAAGAAGCAGGCCATGAAACAGACCAAACTGGAAATCCAGAAGGCCCTTGCAGAAGATTCTACTGTATATGAATATGACAGTATTTATGATGAAATGCAGAAAAAAAAGGAGGAAAATAATCCCAAATCGCTTTTGGGGAAAGACCGAAAGCCCAAGTATATTCACAGCTTGCTAAAAGCAGTTGAGATCAGAAAAAAGGAACAGGAAAAAAGAATGGAGAAGAAAATACAGAGAGAACGAGAAATGGAAAAAGGATAGTTTGATGATAAAGAGGCATTTGTGGCATCTGCATATAAGAAAAAACTGCAAGAGAGACCTGGAGAAGAAAAAGAGGGCTGCTGCACTGGAAGCATGTTTAGATGTAACCAAGCAGAAAGATCTCAGTGGATTTTATAGGCACCTATTAAATCAAGCAGTTGGTGAAGAGGAAATACCTAAATGCAGCTTTCGTGAAGCCAGATCTGGTATAAAGGAAGAGAAATCAAGGGGTTACTCCGATGAAGTAAGCTCAGAAAACAGAATACCACAAGAGAAATACATTCTTCAAGCTGATGTGAAAGTAGAGGAAAACCTAGATGCAGACAGTGACTTTGATGCTAAGAGCAGCGAGGATGATGAAAAAGAAGAAACTAGAGTGAATTGCAGAAGAAAAAAAGTCATAGAGACCCCTGAGAATGACTCCAACCACCACAGGAATCAAAACCACTCTCGATCGCCTAGTGAAGACAGAGGGCATGGTGCCAGACACCACACAAAAGGATCACGAACATCGAGAGGACATGAGAAAAGAGAAGATCAGCACCAACAGAAGCAATCCAGAGACCAGGAGAACCATTGCACTGACCGTGATTACTGGAAAGAGAGAGATTCTCATAGGCACAGAGATGCCAGTCATAGAGATTCCCATTGGAAGAAGCATGAACAGGAAGATAAACCAAGGACAAGGGACCAAAGAGAAAGAAGTGACAGAGAATGGAAAAGGGAGAAAGACAGGGAGAGATATTCCCAAAGAGAACAAGAAAGAGATAGACAATAAAATGATCTGAACCGACACCGTGAGAAAGGAGAAGGAAGAGAAAACCAAAGCTAAGGAAGAACATATGAAAGGAAGGAAGGAAAGATATGAAAATAATGATAAATACAGAGAGAGAGAAAAAGGAGAAATAAGTGTTCAGTCTTCAGAAAGACATCGAGACAGAAAAGAAAGCAGCCCAAATTCTAGGGCAAAGGATAAATTTCTTGACCAAGAAAGCCAACAAAATGAGAAACATGGTAAAGGACAAAGAAAGAAACCAGGAGAAATTCTGTAATTCTGAACTATCACTGGGAGCAAAACACAGACTCACAGAGGAAAGGCAAGAGAAGGGTAAAGAACAAGAGCGACCACCTGAGGCAGTGAGCAAGTCTGCAAAGCGGAACAACGAAGAAACTGTAATGTCAGCTAGAGACAGGTATTTAGCCAGGCAGATGGCACGGGTTAATGCAAAGACCTATATTGAGAAAGAAGATGATTGATGGCTATCCCAAGAGAAAGATTTGAGGAAACACAGAAAACTCTAATTCCTGGAACCTGCTGTGTCAAACCATAAAGGAGCGTGTTACCAGTAGTTTGAAGGGCATTTTTAAATTTATTTTCAAAAATTTTAGGTTAAAATCAAAAGTCAATCTAACATTTTGGATGTGGATGTTTGGCTGAATTTATATCCAGTATGTACTTATCAATACCACATTCTTTGTTATATTCAAGAACCATAAGAGTGTGCTAATTCCCTGTAGTTACATAATGAGGAAAATTGGCTCCACTACAGCCATTAAAATTAATTTTGGCCAGACGTGGTAGCTCATGTCTGTAATACCAACATTTTGGGAGGCTGAGGCAGAAGGATCACTTGAGGCCAGGCATTCAAGACCAGCCTGGGCAGGATAATGACGCCTTGTCTCTATTTAGAAAACAAGCCTGGCATGGTGTACCTGCCTGCAGTCCCAGCTGTTTGAGAGGCTGAGGCAGGAGGATCACTTGAGCCTAAGAATTTGATGTTACAGTGAGCTATGATCATACCACTGCACTCCAACCTGGGCAATGGAGCAGGACCCTGTTTCTAAAAAAATTTTTTAAATAAATAATTTAACTCTTTTAATAATGTTGGCTTTGTTGCAGGAGCTGTTTGTTTTATAAATATTGTATTTCAGATAAAATGTGCATTTGAACTATAGAAAATATATTTTTATGTTCTGAAATTTGTATTAAAGTGTAAAATGTGAATCATCTTGTCTAAGTAGCTTACAGCATAGTTGGCTTAAATAAAAATAATGATATGCTTATAAAAAAATAAAAAATAAAACAAAAACATCATGCATTTTAAGTTTTCACAATCAGTTAATTTCTATATCAATCTTAGTTCTCCAATTACAGCCCTCACAGTATTTAGTCAGATGAGGTGTTAAGAGTCTGTAAAGATGTATTACTCTGTATTAGTTTTCTACCTTTCTAGAAATAATATACCGATACTATAGTGGAACAGTAAACATAAACCAGTCCTGCAGAACATCAATTACCATGGCGCTGTTTTACAAATTGCAGTGCTCTGCACAATTAAAACTGGCCATTGTTCAATGTCAGGCCAGCTGATTGGAAATCTGAGTTTGGTTTCTAAGACCACAGAGAACAGGTGATAATCAGTTTTGAGGAAATAACATACATCCTTGGCCAATAAATTGGTGAGGGGTCGAATGGGCTGGGAGGCATGTTTTGAATCTGAAAACCAAATCTGAAATCAGGCTGCCATGTTACGTGTCAGGTTCTCTCAAGAGAATTTTGGCAAAATTGACACAGTGACACACTGGGGGCATTCAAACTGCACCTGGAGAAGTGGAGGCTCAAGAAAAGTGTATGCTTCTCCATTAGTATTTTCTATAACAGAAAAAAAGGAAACCCTCCATGAAAATATATACACATAATGTTATATTCTCTGCAGTTACAGGATAAAAATCAGGCAGTCCCTATACTGCAACATCAAGCTCAACATTAAGATGCAACTCAGGAACTGATTTCAAGTCCTCTTTCAAGGTATTTTTATTAGCTGGCATCAGAGTTTCCAATGTCTATAAATGCTTTAGAGTTCTGCAGAATCGTGCTGACTTACTTTAGCAGCGTAACACATAAGACTGGTCTGAAATCACCACTGCATTATGAAAATTCTACGGACCACATTCTAAGTGTCCAATTGGAGATTTATCATTCCCTTAGGGAATCCATGATGAAAAGTCACTTCCAATTTTCAGAAAAGGCAAAATCTTAACAAGGATATGTTTTCCATGTTCCAAAAGCGTTCTGCCTCGACCTACCTCATTTAGAAACCTATAACTTGTCAAACACCTGCTAATTTACCTCTGTAGCTATTGTTTATATGCTGAGATTCATTCTACTCCATGTAAATCCCTGAGCACACAATGGCTATTTCCTTTAGAAAATTAGATATAACTAAAAAGCAATGAAAAAACAAGTTTTTAACCTTATAAACAGAAGTCCTATAGTTTAGGTGGATAGGATTTCCCTCAATGTATTCTGTTGTTTTTATGGATGATTCTCGCTTTTCTATAATTCTCACCACAAATTAAAACACTGATTTTTAACAACTTTCATAATCATGTTCACAATTGTCAGACTGGTACTTGTATTTTCATCTTTGAATCCTCCAAAAGGAAATTACATTAACCAAAATGATATCTATAACTGCAATAAAATAATTCACTAGACAACTTACAACAGTGATTTTTTTTACCTCTCATATTGCCTTATAAGTAATATACAAACTCTCCCTAATTCACCCAAACAAACTAGATCATTTTCACTTATTCCCAGCAAACATTCAGCTTTTCTAAATACTTGTATTCATTTATAGGACATATTTATAGCAAAACATTTAAATTATATTGTCGAAAACTTAGTTAACTTAGTATTGCCAATCCCATTCTATCTATCATCAGGAAGTGGAAATAGGGGATGGTTTAGTATTAAAGGAAAAAAACAAAGCTCAGATACAGAAGAATATTTCAAACTCACATTCCCTAAGTTATCCAGCTGTTCACCAACAACTATATCTTTTTCTCAACTAGCTCACTTTGTCTGAAATTATGGCACTTAATTATTTTCACTAAATGTAACTAAAGAGTTTATCTTAATATTAATGCTACATATTTCTGAGTTTGGATAGAAAGGCTGTATCCTCATATACAAAGAATGGAATGCTGTTTTGTATAGAACTATAAACTTAGCCTAGTTTCTAAAGGTATCAAATGATCTACTTAACTTTTAAAAGTTAGTCTGCATGTGGCTAATGAAGTGGAAAACTGAAACCGTTACTGAGGCAGTTTAAATCTTGGTTTATTGGCTAAGTTGCATTCTGGCCTAAATCCGTCGATACTGCATTAATTTTCCACCATTCTGTGATGCACAGAGAAAGGCAGCCAAATGAATTCTGATTCTAATTTCAATAATTAAAATGATCACTTCTTTTAGTAGAACAACTGATATCAAAACTATCATTTTTCATTTGCAAAGAAATATTTATGGCAAGTAACTATTTGTATTTTATAAAATGACAAACAATATAAACACTATGTGTGCAGTGATGCACAAAGCAAAGTAGATGTTTGCAAAAGCAACTATGTTAGATATCCATAGTAGTAATCAGGTTGGCAACAATTCCATTTCCAGTACTACCCTTTAGGCCCATTCACAGAAAAAGACTGCCTCCAAAGTATGGTGCTAATCTGATTTTAAACTACAGCGGTAAATGACCCCAGGTAAACATCCAAATAGATTGTGCAATAACCCTAATGACCAAAATGCACGTTGCTTTTGCCAAATTTTGGAAAATCCGGGTCATACAAAATGCCAGACGGGTTACTAGTTTTTAACATACGACAATTTCATTCAAGATCCTGCAGTTGTTTTATGTTGATGTTAGAAAAAAATACACATACCTTTTTCTAACAAATAAAGGAACATTTTAGCTGATTCACAGAATTCTGTCTTGGATAATTCAGTGGAAATGTAATTAATAATATAAACACAATAACATATGGTGTTTTTTCCTCAAATAAAACCATCTGAATATAGTATTTAGCAAAGAGCCTTGCTGTTAAAGCAAGTTCCAGTAATTGGGCAAAAAGAAAGACACTATCACCTCTAGTTACTGCTGTTTCTTACCATGCACCATCTTTGAAAGCTTTCATTAGCATTTGATGGTAACTAGTGTTACCGAACAGGTACTGGTATTTTTCAATAATAATTTCTAATCATGGTATTTCTATAAAGTTGTTATGACTTTGGTATTTTGAACATTGTTCTTTTTTCACTCTTTGAAAAAAACCTAATTAGGTTACCACTAGGAAAACTTCATTATTTTGAAAAGCAGAAAGAAAATCTTCTACTCCAGGATTAGGAGTGGGTGAACTTCCTTTAAGCAACTAAAATTACTATGATGGGTTTAGGAGAGCTAAGAATAATCAAAGAGTAGAATGAGGAAAGCCAGACAGCCACCCACAATCAGTATTAAATACCCCTTTAGTAAATATGGAGGAATAAAATTGGCAAAGCTAGTATTCCCACCAGCTTCTTCTTATGCCCCACTGCAGACGTAGAACTTTTGTTTCCTCCTTCACAGCACTTCATACATTTATTTAATCATTAATAATTTGTTTAAAAGACACCATTTGTTTCACTCATTGTGTTATTCTCACTACCTTCCACAATGCCTTGAACACAGACTGACTGGCTGACCCTGGTAGAAAATCAATTAATGTGTTTCAGTGAAGCTAACTCATTGGGTACATGTGAGAAGATGGGAAAATGGAGCGAAGCATTCAAATGTGCCTCCCTTTAAGTTACCTCAAGGAGCTAAGAATAGATTCCAGGCTTCATTCACAGAGCATTATGACCAGCATTCTGGTGAATATTTGGTTTAGGGACTTTAAACGTGACAGCAATAAAATCTTCTTTGATGAAAATTTGAGTTCTTTTGTGGTTGTCCCCTTTTATGTACAGAGAATAAGTAATTCAGGGGTCTCAACTTCTATCTTTTAACATCTTTTTGCCTAATAAACATACATTTTGAACAGAAAGTATAAATATTTGTAATATCTTGAAAAATGGTTTATTAAAATACCATTTTAAACCTCACAGCAGTCAATAGGCTGATAGAGACAAAGATAATACAGATATTTTTTCCTTGTTCTTTGGAAGACCATGAATGTTTTGTTGCACATTTTTTAAATGAGAGTCTTTGGCGTCCATGATTAGAATAGAAAATTGATTATCTACAAGTGTCCCCAAATCACACATAAATCTAGGAGTAAAAATGTTAAGAAAAGGTGTCCTTGTCTAATTTCAAGGGAGATGAACCAATAGCTTGAAAAGATTAGTAAAATTTAACTGTCAGTCCCTTTAATGTGTGAGGTTGAAATTCTGCTGAAAGAGCATTTAATCTTTTTTTTATAAATTCATAACACATATTTTTAGTAAAGCCGGAATGCAATTAAGTTGTTGAATGAAAATTAATATTCATTTAATCAATTTAAGAAACTTACATGGCTGACTTCCACATACTTTTGGAATTATTTTTCAACTTAAAATTAAGCCATTGGTAGCCAAGCTGAGAGTCAAGTAAGGAAGGTAATCCCATTTGCAATTGCCACGAAAAGAATAAAATATCTAAGAATGCAGATAACCACGGTGGTGAAAGATCTACGGGCATAATCATAAAACTGCTCAAAGAAAGCACAGAAGACACAAACGAATGGAAAAACATTCCATGCTCATGAACAGGAAGAATCAACAGCATTAACATGGCCATACTGCCCAAGGGAATTTAGATTCAATGCTATTCCTATCAAACTACCAATGGCATTCCTCACAGAACTAGAAAATCTATTTTAAAATTCATATGGAACAACAACAAAAAAAGCCAAAATAGACAAGGCAAAATCCTAAACAAAAAGAACAAAGCTGGTGGCATCACATTATCTGACTTCAAACTATACAACAGGGCTATAGTAACTAAAACAGCATGGTACTAGTACTACAAAACAGGCATATAGACCAATGGAACAGAATAGAGAGCCCAGAAATAAGGTTGTAAACCTAGAAACGTGTGATCTTTGACAAAGTTGACAAACACAAGCAATGGAGAAAAGTCTCCCTATTCAACAAATGATGCTGGGATAATCGCTAGGCATAGACAGAAGATTGAAACTGGACCCCTTTTATACACTATATACAAAATCAACTGAAGGTGGGTTACTGATTTAAATGTAAAACTCAAAACTGTAAACTATTAATTATGCTGTCAACCCTAGAAGACAAGGTAGGCAATACCATCCTGGACATAGGAATGGGCAAAGACACCAAAAGCAATTGCAACAAAAGCAAGAATTGAAAAATTGTATCAGTCAAAGAGCTGCTGCGCAGCAAAAGAAACCATCAACAGAGTACACAACCTACAGAATGAGATAAAGTATTTGCAAGCTATGCATCTGACAAGGTCTAATAGCCAGCATCTATAAGGAACTTAAACAAATTTACAAGAGAAAAATAAACAATCCCATTAAGACAGGGCAAAGGACATGAACAGAAACTTTTCAAAAGAAGACATATATGTGTCCAACAAGCATATGAATAAAAAGGTCAATACCACTGAGCATTAGAGAAATGCAAATCAAAACTACAATGAGATACCATCTCACACCAGTCAGAATGGCTACTATTAAAAAGTCAATAAGTAACAGATGCTGGTAAGGTTTTGGAGAAAAGGGAACACTTATACAGTTAGTGGGAGTGTATGTTAGTTTAACCATTATAGAAAGCAGTGTGGTGATTCCTCAAAGACCTAAAAAAGAACAACCATTCAACCCAGTAATCCCATTACTGGATATATATCCAAATGAATAGAAATTGTTCTATGATAAAGACACATGGAGGAGAATATTCTTTGCAGCACTACTCACAGTAGCAGACTTGGAATCAATTTAAATTCCCATCAATGACAGATGGGATGAAGAAAATGTGGTATATGTACACCATGGAATACTATGCAGCCAGAAAAAAAATGAGGCCGTGCATATTGTAGGAACATGGAAGGAGCTGGAGGCTATTATCCTTAGCATACTAACGCAGGAACAGAAAACGTAATACAGTATGTTCTCATTTATAAGTGGGAGCTAAATGATGAGAACTCATAAACACAAAGAAGGGAATATCAGACACTGGGGTCTACTTAAGGGTTGAGGGTGGGAGGAGGGAGAGGAGGAAAAATAATAACTATTGAGTACTAGGCTTAATACCTATGTGATGAAATAAACTGTACAAGAAACCCCAGTGACATGAGTTTACCTATATAAAAAACCTGTACAGGTACCCCTGAACCTAAAATAAAAGTTAAAAAAAAATAAATAAAATTAAGCCATTGTTTTAAAGTATCCCAGCATGGAGAAACTTAAAATAGAAGTGTTTATTTTTAAGGACAAGTCATGGTAAAGATGTAAATTTGATGGTAATAAACATCTAAAATGTACTTATCAACACATATGATTTTATTTTCAGACTTTAATTCCATGTGAAATCAAATCATATATAATAAATAATCTTACAAAAAGTGGGCAGCTATTTCACATGCCGTCCTTCACCTCTTCATCCAAACGTCTATACGTGATAGCATTCAACAATCCTTCAAACACCTAGTGACAGTTATCTCCAATTACAGAACATTTTAAAAACCAACCCTTCAAAAATACTATGGTTAAATGTACCCTCTCTATTGAGTCTTTAACATTGTATCCTTCCTCACTTTTCTTATTCATGTAATAAATGTGATTAGACTGGATTATGTTAAAAATCTTGTCTATTTTAAACACGCTGCAACTCTGTGATTCAATATAGAGGCAGCAGTCAAGAGAAGACGTATGTTATTAAAACAAAGCAAAAGGAAACAAACAAAAAGTAATTCAAACTCCAGCACTCCTCTAGCACTATAAAACTTGCATCAGATGCATTCACGACTTTCTAAAAAAAAGAGTAAAATTTTATCACACAACATGAAGTAGCATATTACAGTCCAGATTCATAATCAGTTTGAGCCTTGGTTGTCTGAGATGAAACAAAAGATAATGGAAGGTTTTATATGTATCTCTCTATTTGCGGAAAAATTCGGTTCTTGAGTTCATTTCATCTCATATCTAAGTACAAATAACCAGTCATTAAAGCCACATGCTGGCTGAGGGAAGTTTTTGTCCCAGTCAGACTTTATTAATATAATCGATTCAAAGTTCTTACGTACAGAAACTACAAAGCAAAGACAAAGTTGTTGGCTATTTGTCATGGTTGTTGTTCTTCAAAGGCAATAAAGACTGCAGATTTGCAGTTAGACTCAGTGTCAGACTGTATGCTCCAACCATGGCCCAACAGCAACTCCTATCCCACATTCTTTTCTATAATGTGACCTTGCCACTGCTACATCAAAAAGTGGCATTCAATTCTCCTTCCCTCAAATCCAAGCTGGCCATATGGCTCCTTTGTAACCAACTGAATGTGGTAGAAAAGATGTGTGGTTTCTCAGCCTAGTTGAAAGAGAGTGTGGCTCTCTTAAGACTCTTGCCCTGCGGGAACCACTCAATTTGTAAGAATTACAACTATCCTGAGACCATATGCCAGAAAGGCCACCTGTAGGCATTCCAGGGAACTTCACAGCTTTGCCCAGTTATCTCACAGCTTTCCCCACCAAGGTGCCAAACCCATGAGTGAAATCATCTGGAAACTGATCCTACAGTTTCAGATGTTCTGATTCCTAGCCATTCAAGTTATCTTCAGCAAGGGTTCCAGCCAGCCATCCTCATTATGTCCTGTCTGAATTCCTGACACATAGAATTCGTAAGTATAATAAAATGGTTATTTTACACAACTAACTTTTGTTGTGGTTAGTTTCCCAGCATTAGCAACTGCAACACTCTTGGTAAGAATCTGTCTTTACCACCCGTTAATTAAGATCTTGGTAATCTTACAAAAATCCAAAGTTTCCTCAATAATATATAGGGATAACTTTAGCTACCTTGCAAGTTTATTGTGACACTGGGAATAACTGAGCTGTCTGGCCTGTAATAGTACTGAATAAAAGGATAATAATTTTGTGATCATGATTTACCAAGAGCATTGTTAAATGCTAGTAATGCACATCAAAATTTAAATTTGAAATTAACAAAGTACTTCATTATGCAATGCATTATGCAATGCAGAGATTTCACTACTTAAGGGGGAAATTTTCAATTACTGAAAAAAATATCACTGGGTTTTTCTGAATATATAACCAAGAAGAAACATAACAGTAACAAACAGGTACTTTCATATATTTAATCTTTATGATATACCATTTGAGGACATTAAGTTGTATGAGGTCACGTGATTGGTAAGTGGCCAAGTTCAAGTCAGTTCGAATCCAATGTCTCATGTATTTTCCAAAATACTACTCTGCTCTGATACAGAATTATAATTTAGCATAGCTCACACGGAAGTCTGTTGTGGTATTTATTTATTCAGTTATTTCGGGGTAGCCCTCGGAACCACAAGAGGTTCAGAGAGCTCCCTGCTACGGTATTTAGGTTAGGTATTCCAGAGACTTATTTTGAAGCACCTATATTCCTTTCACTAACATATCTAGCAGCACTGACTCTATCTATGGTCTCTGTAAGTAGTCTTACTATTAAACAGAAACTTGCAGGAAATTTCCTTAACTGTATTCCTGACAGCAGGTAAAATCTATTTCTTGAGATATGCTTTTGTTTTTTTGTTTTGTTTTGAAATGTTTTATTAAAGGCCAGGCTTTTCCCACACCCATCAAATCCCTTAGCTGCCAAGACTGATCTAAGTGGCTCCCTGGGGATTACAATTCTTCTATGAATGTCAGCAAAAGAGAAATTATATCTGCTCACAAATTAAAATGTCCTTTGTAAAAGCAAATCTAAGGAACTTGAAAACCTAAAAGACATGAAAGGAAGTCATCAGGAAGATCATCAAATAAGTCATAGTTGGTTTTCTTTGGCTTATCACAGTTGAGAAAGTTTTGGTGCTGATACTCTTCACTGTCCACCCGTCTATGCTGTGTAGGTTAAACAAAACTGCATTTATTCTTCTTACGTTCTTTTCAAGGAAGCCAGAAGATGGTATAACAGTAGTGACTTCCAGGCTTGCTGAGCTATTTGTAAAAATGCATCAATATCAACACATTTCAAGCAACAAGTTGAACGTTCCCTGAAGCAATCCACGTTGTGAGGTTTCCTAAAGAAACTCTTTTCGAATTAAGGAATAAATGCAAAATGTGAACAGATGAAACATGTTTGAACTCAGAATCACTGTATCTCAGATTTGCTAAGATTTGCAGGTGGTTAGGCAGTTTCCATTTATCTTTAACACCTAACATAGGCTTTCTTATAGATTCCTTTTAAAGTAGGTTTTGATATTAAATTTTAAAAAAGATCTACATATAATAGACTCTAAAAAGAATTTCTTGTCAATTCGAAATAACAATATCCACCTGTTATTAGCATACGGTATACTGCCATTTCAAAACTACCAGTGACTCATGTTACAAATGTAGTTATTTTTAGGATAGTATGTGAATAATGTTAACAATATCCCTTGAAAAAGGTACTATTTGATCAAGTATTTTGTGGATGAAGAAAATGGAAAAACGTATTTGTTATATTCCTGAATTACTGTCAGTGAAAGTGTTCATTTGGCCATCTGTATGTCCCTGCTTTTTGCTTAGTCAACAAATTACACAGACATCAAAAAGCAACCTGCTTTATATGAAATAGTTATGTATTTATACATTTTAAAGAAGAAATGTAAAGTCTCCTTAGAGGTTATACAGCACATCTGATGTCGAATTTAGGGCATCGGCATTCTGTATATACTTCTGCCAAACCTATTTACACTGAGGATTCTCGTAATTGCTATGGCTGTGAAACCCTAACGACTATATCCTAGAAATAAAGTTAGCAAACTAAATGTGACTAAGCAGAAGTCTAAAATATTACTATAATTTGTGTAATAATTAAGGTTTATTAAAAGTTTCCCCAAAACAGTTCTGGGGAAAACTATCTTTAGAAAGGAATTCTGTGGCCGGCAGCCATGTGAGTACTACATTTTCTAAACTTCCTAACCAGCACACATTATTTTTTTCTTTTTCCGCCATTAATAACAGTCAATTAGCTGCTTTTTCATATGTCTTTTCGGAACACTTAGAACTTAAGATGAGTGCCTAAATTGTCCTCCATACATTGAATTGGGACACCAGAGAAGAGCATTAAGGCTGACAACCGGATTACTGGTTCCTACTAGAAGAGCTGACGCAACCTTCAATACACCAGGACACAAGGGGCATGGTTCTACTTTTGCTTAAAATCATAAAACAGGTCATAAACAGCAAACGATGCACCTCTGGTACCAAAATTAAAATGCAAGTTTAAACATAATGGCTTAGGGGAAAGTTTCAGTAGAAACCGGGTCTAAGTAGGGCATACTACTGTGAGTAGAAATATTCCTGAAATGTTCCTTCAGTAAATACAGGCCTGCCTCTTCACAGCAGTTTTAATTCTAATTAAGACAAACGTTTTTAATTAAGCCTTAAAGATCCTGGTGAAGGGCCTTCAGTAAAATTGTCCTTGGTGGTTCCTCGCAAGGAAATTTATTTTGAGAGACAAAGAAGTGGATCTCTGAAAATCTTCAGAGAAGACATTTCCCTCCCTGTTTTCTGCTACTCCACACAGCAAACAGACTGAAAAAAGCTGCTTGCCCTTTGGAACACACAAGAAAAGCAATGCTGGTTTTGATTCAGTCATTCCCCTTTCAAAAAACACTGGTGGAGAGAAGCTTCAAGTTCACATAACGTAAGAAAGCAGATTCTGTCAAGTGGGGACACAGAGCAATTTTCCGTATTTTGTTTCCTTTCCTCCACCCCCACCCTGCACCCCACCATCACCGTGGAGAGCAAAAATGAACTGCTATTATATACAGAAAGTCAAGAACTTGTTCCAGAAAACCTCTTACAAAACCATCTCTACTTTTTACCCACTTGCTTATGAATTCTACTTTATCTGGGCTGAAAACTATGTATTTTTTTTTTAGGCAAGATAAGATGAAAGCTGATTTTCAGAAACCCAAATAGAAATACACACTGGGCTATGAGTTTCAGCAAGGGGGTAGAATAAATGGGGAAAAATCCCAAACTGGGCCTGCCTTTGATTTTTACTTTGCAGAGTGCTACTACTGCTATATTTGCATCAGGCTTGTGTCTCCACATTTCCTTGACTAGCGAGGAAAAAAAAGCTGAGATAAATGGGTATGGAGGCAATTAAGAAAAGATTAGCAAACACTGTATGCTGTTCTACAAACTGGAGCTGGCTTCTCCCCATTCCCTACATTCCTGGCCAAGAAAAAAGGATACTGGCCTGAAAAGCAAATGTGAGTTGAAACTGGTTTCTCTAACGTAGCTGAAAAGTCTTTATGCAATCAGGGGGGCTATTATTTCAGGAGACAGAGAAAAAGGGGCAAACATTCACGTTGCTAAGGAGACATGCAGAAGCTGTCATTCCTACATAAATTTTATTATTGAAGAGGGGAAAAGAGATATTTTCGCCAAAGTTTATTTGGATTCCCTGGTTACCGAAGAAAGAAATTCTGCCGATTTATTTTATCTTTAGTTGTAAACAGCCAACCCTGAAAGAATTAAAGGACCTAAATGTTGACCTCCTGCTGCCAACCAGTTCCCTCCACAGTGAATTAGCCAACAAAGAGGAAGCCCTTCAATGGGAATTTTGAGGTAATATATATAAAAAAAGCCTTTTCTTAACACAAAATTAAATTTACAGAAGAAACTTAACCAAATGAACGAATCTGTGTTATAACAGGAAACCAAAGACAAAGGAAAATCAGATTTTTGTGGCTTTTGTGCTATTTCAACTTTGTTAGAACTTGAAACGTTTCCAGGAAGCCTTTATAAATAGTCCCAGAAAAGACATGAAACTGGAAGGAATTTAATGAGTTTCTCAGGTATCTATGTGAGTGAGTAAGTGAGACAGAGAAATCGCCCGCAGGTCTTCTCCCTTTATTCCCCTTTCTCTGCGCTGACACCAGCAGCTGAAGAATCAAATTTAGAAAGGAAAGGGTTTGTAGAAAGAAATCATAGGTTGACAGATTTCCGCTAAGGCATAATTGGGGCGCCGGGGAGGGCAACTGGAGGGTCAGGGAGGGAGTAAAGCAGTGAAGCCCCCTGGGACTGGTAGCCTCAGTTAGCTACCTTCCCACCCCCTTCTTATCCACTTGCAGCTTTCACCGCTGGCGGAATAAAGCACAACTTTCTAGGCATCTGTGAGTAGCTCATGGAGAACAGAAAGGTCTGGAGGAGACAAGAGTTACTTAGAGTGGCAGAGAAAAAAAAGGCAACTCACAATCAACGGCGGCATCACCAAAAAAGGAAAGGAAAATAAGCCTGTCTCTCTCCCAACTCTTCAAATCCATCAAAAATGTAAGGAAATAAAATCCAAACCGAAATACATTGGTGAAAACGCCGATAAGGTGGAGTGGAACCGGCAGAAATGTGAACAGCAAGAGATAAACCTAGGCAAATTCGTCGAGAGAGGAGGGAAAAAGGAGTGGGGAAGACCGAACGGAGAACCCCCGCAGCATCTCGGTGGAGTTGGGGAGTTTTTGCCTGCTTCTTTTTTAACGGGGGTGTGGAAGGCGTCGCATTTTTTACACAGCCACATGGCTCTCGCCTCAAATGATAACAAATACCCAAAATAGCGTACGTGTTACTCCAGAACAGGAGGAATGGCCACGGGGGAGGGAGAGGGCGTGGGCCGTCGCTTTAGTTTGGCGACCAGGGATGGGGAGGGAAGGGGGTGGACGCCAGGGAGGTGGCTGGAGCCCCAGGATCCGAGAAGGGCCTGCGCGGGGTGGGACGGACCAGGGCAGGGGACGCGGAGAGGTGGGGACTGGCGGTGGCTGTCCTGGCAGTGGGGCTTGGGGCAGTCCGGGGCGGGAGGTAGGGGTCGCGGCGCGCCGGGTCCTCACCGCTGCTGAGCGTGGACTCGCAGTGCCAGCTGTCCAAGCTGGCGGGTTTCCGGCAGGACTCCCAGAGGGACAGGTAGTACTGGTGGTCGGCCGTGACCCAGGCCGGGCTCAGCACCGCCCCCAGGTCCAGACACAGCGCCAGGAAGATGCACACCAGCCCGACCAGCTTCAACGGGGTCAGCACCGACACGCGCACCTCCTCCATGCCGCTGCCCGCCGAAGCCATTCCTGGGCGCCGCTGCCGCCCGCCCCGCCGCAGGCGAGGACGCCAGGCGGGTCCGGGGAGCCGGGAGCCCGACCTCCAGAGGGGGAAGCCGCTGAGCCGCCACGCGCGACGACTCGCTCCCTCGGGGTTCTGCGCGCCCCCTGCCGCGAGGTCAAGGTGGGTCTGCAGAGGCGAGCAGCCAGTTGGGGGGTCGTCGGCAGCCGCGGCGACGTCGAGTCCACCCCGGACCTTCGCCGCCGGCCCCGCGCAGCGCTCTGCCAGCGCCCGCGCCCGCTCCTCCCCGCTCGGCCGGTCTCGCTCCGCCCCGGCCCCGCCCCGACCCCGCCCCGGGCTGAGGGAGGCGGTGCCGAACGGGGAATGGGCGGAGGGCCAGCACCCGGAGGCTTCGGTTCCAGCTCTCAGTACTGGAGGCTCGCACCGGTCCCGCCCCTACCCCGCCCCTACCCCGCCCCTGGCCGGCGGGCGGAGGCCAGTGCCCGTCCGCGCCCCGGTCTCGCAGCGCCAGCAGTTACTTGAAGCAGCCCGGCGCCCCGCCCGGCCCTCGCCGGCCCCCAGCCTCGCTGGCTGCAGGTCGCCGGGTCTCCCCCTTGGCCCAGTCACGTGGGTTTCCTTTTCTTAGGGAGCAGGAGTGAGCCGTTTTCTAGAAGGCGCCAGAGGTGGATTCCTAAGAGCCTGGGAGCAAGGACAAGATCCTCTCTCTCAGTGATGTAACATTACCCTCCCCGGCCACTTTCACATCCTGAGAGATTTGGAGGAAGGAGGAGAAAAGTAACTAAACGCATTTTGTCCTCTTTTCAAAACCAGGATGGGCGCAGGAGCCCCCCGGTTTTCCCATTTCCTCACTTCTCTGGCTAGCCTGCTGCGGTTTCTGTTCTCTGGGTTTGCCTGCTTTTGCGCCCCCTATGAAGGGCATTTGCTCTGGAAAGACAGGCGCTAAAAAGGAAATGCGAGCTCCTGCAAAATGTGAAGCAAATCTTATTTGCACCTCCGCTGCTCTGCCCTTTGGGTGTTGGCTAAAACCTTTATTAATTCCACTTTGCATTGTGCCAAGCTGGATCTATTTCTCCTCCTGGGTATTAAGATGTCCTTGTCCTTAGGAAGATCTAGCCCAGGGCCTGCTATAGGAAAAGTGATGTGTATATTTCCTAAATGGGAAACTAAGCAATCTAGAAATATATGTTGAGCATCTAAGGGCTAAGGATTCAGCACAATAGGACATCATCCTGTTGTTAAATAGATGCACCATATTTCCCCTTATATGTGAGGACTAAACACCTCTTGAAATTGTCATTGAAATTCTGTAATTGCCTAGTTCAGCATATGATTGGTGGGTTGTCTCTTGTAGCTCTTTAACACATCTCCATCTTTTCTATAAAAGAAATAATTTATTGAATAGATCACTGGAAAGGGGCTATGTTTCCAGATCTTTAGTCATACCAAAAACTTGGCGAGACTCCCAAAACTGTGGTTAAGAGCTGAAGAATGCAAGAAACACGTTCTCTCTTTTATGAAACCCAATCCTCGATGTAGCAAGATTTCCTACTTTTGGTTTATAAAAATTATTTTCCCCCTAACCACATCTTTTCACAGGTTAAACACATGTTGACTGAAGCAACATTTTGGGTGTAAGAAACAATCGAGTTAGTGTCAAATGACAACCAACCTAATGTAAAATTAACGCCTGGGCTTTTCTTATATTTACAATTCCGGGAACTTTTCTCCCACCTCTCAATCATGACGATGCTAATTATTGCAGGACCCTTAACAAAGAATGCCTAGAGCATCCAGAGCTCACTAACCTCCAAATTCCAAAAGGCTTCTTGGCTTCTCAACTAGAAAGAAATGTAAGTGTATCTTCTCCTTAAAAACTTAGGGAACACTGAAAAAATTTACAAACCGGGACAATTAATAGGTGACCAGGATTGTGTGCTCTTTTATCTAGATTTATGTTTGTAGATTTATAATGTGTATTCAAAAGTAATAAATTTCTTGACTATGCTCTCAAAGATATAAACAAATCTTTATTTTTCCTCCAACTTCTATCATCTTCTCTTTAATAAGTTTCTTTTCCAATTAGCCAGTAGTTTTTTAAAATTATTTTTTAAATTCTGTTTAATGCAGGCTTTCTTTCCCTTCTACCCTTACCCTAACCCCCACCTCCACCCACATTTTTGCTTAATTTTTTCTGGCTTGTTCTCAACTGCTTACTTGAGTTACCCCATCCTTCGTTATACCACCTACAAAACTGTCTCCATGCTGTCTCCAAAATTAGAAAAGTAAGCAGTTTTTAACAAAAAGCCAAATTTTCCTAAAACACTCTATTCCTCTATTAATAATTTATAGAATTTTGCGCAACAGAAGGCCTGTCAACGATCCTTAATCCTCAATTTCAAAATACCACAAACTCTCAAACGTATTTTTTTTCTTTTCATACGTTTGTAGCAAACTCAGGGGCAAAGGGACGCTTCCTCTCCACCTGCTGAAAGTTCACTGAAAATGAACTGAGAAAAGCCAGATTAATTGGGAAAAAAGTGCATAAAGCTTATGTGCACAGGGAAAAAAAATCACAGAGTACAATTACCCAATAACTCAATGAGGTCCAGTTGCTTATATACCCTTCTTCATAGAAAGAGAGATGGGGGGTGTAGGAGTAAATGATTGCCAGGGGAAACCGGGCCCAAAGAACAATGGCCTGGAACAAAGTACTTCTGAGTTCTGGGGAAGGTGGCATTTAGGTGAGGGGCAGAATGTCACTGTGAACAAAGGTTGTCTTGTAATGCAGATTGAGCCTCCCAGGTAATTTCTGAACCTCTCTGGAAAGAATAGATGAGAAGTCTGTTGGGACATGGTGAGAACTCCCAGTCTCTTCTGGGTGGTTAATCTTTCCTGGTTATTTGATGAGATTCCAAGGGAAGGGGTCTTAAGATAATTGCATTTTTTTTTTCTTGGAAAGGAGTTTTCTTAAATTTGGAAATTCCAGAGGGAATTCCTCCTGGTGCTTCAGAAAACAAAGAGAGCCAGAGATCCAGAGAGGCAGGCAAAAGTCAGAGAGAGACCTTGAGGCTGATTCTTGAGATCAGCATGTCAAACCATCATATCTTGGAGTATTGTTTTATCATCCAAAAGACCACCAGCATGGCTAAATAGTAGAAAGAAGAGCTTTATTGGCGACATTAGTTTGCAAACTGGGAAGACAAAGTCTCTGGCATGAGCCGAAGGTGCTCCCTTTTTGAATAGGGGAAGGACAGGTTGGGTTTTATAGCTCACAGAATCCATGTTACACAATATAATCATACATATTCAGCAAGTTTGGGAGAAAAGCTATACATATTTATCAAAGGAGAAGAACGCATGCACTATGGGTAAACATATATGTAACATCCCATGTTCACTTTGGGGCAGGGTCTTAGCACTAAAATGAGGTGGGATTTGGCTTTTTTTTTTTTTTTGGGATGGAGTCTCACTCTGTTGCCCAGGCTTGAGGCTTGAGTGCAGGGGCACGATCTCGGCTCACTGCAACCTCTACCTCCTGGGTTTAAGCGATTCTCCTCCCTCAGCCTTCTGAGGAGCTGGGACTATAGGCACTTAACATCAAAAGGTGAACTATACGACACAAAGACAGTTTCTATGCAGCCTCTTATAAGCTGGCTGAAACTTGCTTAAGGTCTGTAATTGCTTATCAGAAAAGAATGTTTATAAGGCCCATACTATGTTCAATCAGAGTTGCAGTGGTCTGGGTTATAAATCAGAGTTAGTAGGAATCTGATAGCTCCTATTGTTTGGAAGTTCGGAGCAGTAGGAATTTGGAAATTTGCCATGCTAGCCAGGCCATGAACCCTAGACCGGTAAGTAATCTTGTTTCCTTAACCTTAGGGTTCATATTAGCTAATATAGGGGCATCTATTTATCAGATTAGAGCTTTATGATCTCCAACAATGGAAAAACATATTTCAAACTGATGTGAGCCAACCATGGTTTCAATTTATCCCATTTAGCGTGAAGAAATATGCAGGCACAGATCCTGTTGGCTGTTGTAAAATTTACAGTGTATGCACCATAGTATCCTTCAAATATCTGAAAAATCATGAATTGCCCAACATAGCTGGCCCCAGAAGTTTCATATAAAAGATGATAGAACTGGCTGGGCACAGTGGCTCATGCCTGTAATCCCAGCACTTTGGGAGGCCGAGGTGGGTGGATCACCTGAGGTCAGGAGTTGGAGACCGGCCTAGCCAGTGTGGCGAAACCCCATCTCTAATGAAAATACAAAAATTAGCTGGGTGTGGTTGTGCATGCCTGTAATCCCAGCTACTCAGGAGGCTGAGGCAGGAGAATCGCTTGAACCCAGGAGGAAGAGGTGGTAGAGAGCTGAGATTGCGCCATTGCACTCTGGCCTGGGCAACACAGTGAGACACTGTCTCAAAAAAAAAAAAAAAAAAAAAAAAGATGATAGACTTGTGTTTATCCAAAAGATGGGAAAAGTAGAATGAGAATTTCCAAAATTAGCAAACATTGAATGAAAACCTACCCCCAAAATAGTATCTGAATAGAAGTGGGTAGTAGCTGGGGTGGGAGGTGACAGTTAAGATTTATGTGTGTGTCTTATATATGTATCATATATGTGAATGTGCGTGTGTGTGTGTCTGGCAGAAATAAAAAAAATAGACCCAGATTTGCGAAATGAGATTGAACTGTGAAGAAAATTCAAGTCCCTAGCCAAGGAGATTTAAGATCCTTTAAAAGCGATGGCTTTGCTGGCCCTGCACTGTCACATCACACAAAGGCCAGAAGCTACCTCCTTTACTTGAGGCTAGCTGAGGCACCATATCACGATAACTACCCCTGTCCTGGGACCTCATGAGCAAAGGCTAGCAACTAGACTCCCACAGTATAGGAGCTCCACGAATACTGGGTGTATGAGTTGTGTAGCCAGGGAAACACAGGAAGGAATCTCTAGCTGAACCCTGAAATAAAGGATGAGATCATCTCCAAGCTTGAAGCATTGAGGCCACAGAAACAGGTCAGTCATATGAGAGATCAAGGTCAAATGGAAGAAATTGGAAAGTTCATCAGGGAATTGGAAGGTGTCATAGCTGGATGTAGAAGGTGTGGAAGAGATGGGGGGAGCACATTCCCGATGTTAAACTGGTCTCATGAGAGTTAAGAGGACTTATTGTCATGCTGTATCAGCCAATCAGCAAGGGCACCATCTCTGTGTTTTTCTAACAGTTGAAATATACAACTACTAAAATTCAGTCATGTGGGATAAACCATTAAGGACTTAACCAATTAGGAAGGAAAAAATTATTTGCTGTTTTCAGGGATAAGCCCAACAAATCTCATACATTGTCCAAGTCCCCAATTTGTCACTGTCACAGCAGCCACCTGCCACTGTCAATCTTAAGCCCCTTTTTTAGGTGGGTAATGGGAAAGTATCCTCCAGTTTTTCTGACTTCCATCCATATAGACTAGGCTCTGTCCATTGGGTGCAGGGCCACCTAGTTGGGCTCTTTTATTTGTGCTTCTCCTCACAGATCCTGGAAAGTTGTTCCTACACTGTAGATTTCAGCACTGGGATCATATCCACACATGCACTGGTTAGACCTCTTTGTTTTCAGCAATGAGGTTTAATTACCAATATTTATGGTAATTAATGATGGAAGAGAGAAAAAATTGAATGGAGGGACAGATTCCTTGGGAGAAAAAAAAGTTCGTGGAAAAATTAGAAATACAGTAGTCCTCCCATTATCTTCAGAAATATGTTTCAAGAACACCAGTAGATGTCTGAAATCACAGATAGTACCTAACCATATATATAGTGTTTTTCTATCCATACATACCTTGGATAGAGTTTTATTTATAAATTAGGCACAGTAAGAGATTAATAACAACTAATAAAATAGAGCAATTATAACAATATACTATAATAAAAGTTATAGGAATATAGTCTCTCTCAAAATATCTTACTGTACTATACTAACATACTTTCAGATTCTGCTTGTCCTTGGGTAACTGAAACTGATGAAAGCAAGACTGTGAATAGCGTAACACCATTGTACCCATTGTTTGTCCAGTGGAACGAGTAATAATGTCAACAAGATACTTTAGGAATAAGAAAATGGAAAAGAGCACTTTAGAGGTTTATTCTATTTACTGTACATGTATTTTTGAAGTCCACTCCAGAAAGACTGTAATTTGAGTGAAACCATACATAATATAATGAAGCCTAACTGATATTTATGGTAATTAATGACGTCAAGAGAGTTCCAGATTCTGGTGCAGTGCCGGGCGCGGTGGCTCACGCCTGTAATCCCAGCACTTTGGGAGGCCGAGGCGGGTGGATCACGAGGTCAAGAGATCGAGACCATCCTGGTCAACATGGTGAAACCCCGTCTCTACTAAAAATACAAAAATTAGCTGGGCATGGTGGCACATGCCTGTAGTCCCAGCTGCTCGGGAGGCTGAGGCAGGAGAATTGCT
>PVKV010002684.1:53492-97877 GCA_004027835.1 Alouatta palliata | reverse complement strand
GTCGTGCCATTGCACTCCAGCCTGGGTAACAAGAGCTAAACTCCGTCTCAAAAAAAAAAAAGAGAGTTCTAGATTCTGGTGCATTCTGTTTCATTTCTGGGATTTCTTGTTGCATTGTTGCCATTTTTTGGCTTAAAATTATCATAAATGGCTGTGATAGGTAATTGTTTCTACTTTTATTCAAAATAGCACATTTATAAAAATTACTAATCCTGCATCTAAAAATTCAAATTTTATCATTTTTTCTAATGTCTTTTCTATCTTTAAAATGTACTATAATGTTGAATCAGTTAGATTTCAGTCGATAATATCACATAATTTAATATTTCCATTAGATGTTGTTTTGATTTCAAGTTAATTGATGTTTTATAGCAGGATCTATAACTATAATAATACAGTTGTCCACAAAGAAAAAAGAAAATAAATCATGGAATTGGAAACACTAAAGGACATGAGAGGGAAAGGATGATTCGTTTTAAAATATGTATGTTCATTGTAATGAAAGATGTGTACATCAGATGACCAGGAGGTAGGAATATGGGAAACTTAGACTATTCTCATTGGGACCAGTTTTAAATGCCTTTTCTATTTTCTTGTCAAGCATTCATTTCCTTAACAATGGTTACATATAGGCACAACTGTTCCTCCACATTTATATTCTATTTGTACTCATTTAAAGCTTTGTAAAGAAATGACCAGGTATACGTATACCAAGTACACTACTGCTGCAGTTCTACTCTTTCAGTCTCTTTGCTTTTACAACTACAAGTTGAAACTTCTGGTAACCCTGAAGCAAGTGCATGCCTACCAACTTAGTCTTATCATGGTGGAGTTTTGGTCACTTTGGACATTATCATCATAATACATCATTTCTATATCTGGTTCGGAGTGTCCTGTGCTTGGGAACTAAACTGAAAATGGAACACCATAGCCTCAGAAATAGTGACCCTGAAAAGCTGAAACATTGGTAGGACTGGCAGGCTTATTCTTGCTGAAGCTTGGAGGGCTAAGTGTAGAATCATGACTTAGGTGTTGACTGAGACACAGATTAAGAGGTCAGAGTAGAGCAGGAAAGCATCAAGAAGTAATTTGCCCTCCCCCACTGCTCTTTTTGGAGCTGGCTAGCTAAGCTTTATCTGTGATTTTAAATTTTAGTCAAATCCATCTTTATGTACTTCTTGGTGAATTTTCATAGACAGTCTTTATAGAGACGTTTTGTCCTTGAGCCTTTGAATGAAGATGCTTGCAGATAGATGGAAAAAAGAATTGCCAGCTTAGATACCCTCTTCGTGAATTCGAGAGCTGTTTTGTCAGTTTCGCACCTTAGCAATAGATTTTGATTGACAATGATGACTAGCAATGTTGTATTCTCTGCCGTGTGCTTACTTTGTTGTGATATAGAAAATCTCAAAACTGTTGTAGCTGGGAGTCCTTCCCCAGTGTGCTCCTGATAGACATTGTATCTGTAGTGTCAGAAAATTCTCCTTCATAAGGAAGTATGGGTTCTGCCTCTTTTGTGGTCTGATGGACTCACATGTGCAACGGGGACAAAACTGACCCCAAATCATACATCTAAAGTATAGTGATGGCTCAATGTTAACTAAAGAAAGAGGTGAAATTAAAAAGCGTTAAGTAGAAAGAATACCTACAACAGTTTAAACTCACATTCCAACTTAGACGAATGCAGCTAAGCTATTTCTCTGGAGTTTCCAAAAGCTGTTCTTAAATGTCAGCAGTGCCAGGGGACTGAGGATAGTGGAATAAAGATCCTCTTAGGAATTTTATTTCATTGTAGCTCTCACCTCTAGATTTCACCTTTTAAATTTAGTCTGTAAAGTGAGTTTTACTGCACGTTAGGTCTACAGTCTGTCAAAATTCAAAATGTCAGTTGATTCATGTCCAAACAAACATAGGTGGAAAGATATTAGAACAATATGAAGATCTGTGTTTATGTCATTTCTGAATCATTTTCTTTTCAACTTTTCTCCATTCTACGTGTTTCACATTTTTCCCCTCTCCTTTCAAGCTTTCTTATCTTTGGTAAATAAGAATAGGAATCTCTTTAAATTCATCAAGACCAAGGTTAAAATACACACTTTGGAACCTACTGACTGTATGGTTTTGAGCACACCATGAACCTCAGTTCCCTCCTTTATAAAATGGTATGATGTGTCACTGGGTTGTTGTGAGGATTAATGGGGTAATTTACATAAGGTGTAATGTCTGGCATATGGTACACACTAACCGTGATTATCACATTATTATAATCCAGATGTCAGCGAGGGCCTCCTGATCCCCAGGAGATTTAGGTAAACTTGGCTCAAATCTCTAATTTCATGATCCTTCAGAGTACAAAGTCCTTTCCAAAATTCTTGCTTCTTCTGTTTTTCTCTGTATTTGGTTCTACATCTTATGCTGAATTCTTCCCCTTGAAAACCTAGGTGCAAATGCCAGCCCCTTTTCCAATTTCTGGAAAAAACAAATCAAATGGCACACTATTTAGTTTTGAATTCATACAAGACCTTTCTGACTGCTTGAGGAGTCATGAAGGAGGGGTGCTATACTACGAAGAGGAAACACTTCCATATCTCGCTTGCCTCATCAGAACCCACACTTGCATCCTCTTCTCTCTCTGTCAGCCTTCCCCCTCCTTTCTCTCCCCAGTGCTCATTCAGTAGTTTCCATCCCTAGTGCTCTAAACTCTTGCTACATGACTGGCATCACCTGGAGGTTTGAATTCCTGGCCCCACTAGAAATTCAGACCTACTGAATCAAAATCTGCAGTTTAAACAGAATTCCTAGTGACTCTTGTATAGGTTAAAGATTGAAAAGTGCTGATCCACATCATCTTCTCAGGCCTCTTAGAGCTCAGTGTCTACCCCAGTAGCTGTATCAAAGCATCTGCTAAGAGAATAAAAATTCACTATTTTATACCCTACCCTTCAACAGATTATGTGGTGACCAGGTGAATGGCGTTTCTTTCATGGCCACTTCTCAGCAGGCTCTATTTGTCACTGATTTTGGTCCCACTGACAATGGTGAGTCAGCTTTGTTTTAGCTGACACAAGGGTATTCTTCACTCCGTTGTTCTAAACCACCTTGTTTTGTTATGCTCCCACTTCTGGAGGCTGTGATTCTCAGTGCAGCCCATGATTCTGACAATGTATTAATTGGCTGATAAAGATAAATGAGGTTGTCTCTCTAGGTACACTTTAAACACCAACTTTTAAGACAGGGGAATAAAAAGAGTGATAGATGGCTTCTTGTGAATTCAGTCTGTGACATTCATACAGCTTCACAATGCATAAACTACTAAAGATTTAGAAAGTAAAAAGCAAAGTTCATTTATCCAAGTCATCTGAAAGAACATCATGGAACAAAGTACAAAAAAGCTGCTAATCCCCACTGATAAAAACTATCAAATAGGAAGAGTCACAAACTTGGAAATGATATCTCTAGTTAAAGCTGCATTGTGGTTTCAAACTGTGGCCACTCTGACATTTGCTTTCTGAGCTTCTTTTAAATCTCTTATCTTTAGCCAACCCAGTTGTCAAGATTTTGGAATAGTCTTCTTAATTGACAAACAAAAAATGGTGTGCCAATGAATAGTGCTGAGAATAGAAGCTGCTTATGGAAGCCAAAGGAAGTTAGAGATGTTATTTGTAAAAGTGGATCCAGGTGACATGATGTACAGATATAGAGGATATAGGGTTTTTAGAATGATGGAAAGAAAATTAAAGTAGAAGACAAGTAAAATTTACTTTAAATAGAATTAGAAAAGTTCAATTATATATGAATGGTTGATAGGTTAGGAGAAAAAATAGAGGAGAAATAAAACTTTGATGACTAGAATTGACAATTAAGACTAAAGGACAGGCAAGTTACCTTTGTAGGGACTAATTTTTCATGGCTGACATTGGACCAGGAAGATTGACACCATCATTCTGTGTTTTGACACCACTGCCCTACAGTGAGCTAAGTAAAACTGTGATATCTGATAACCATTTATTATTTCTTGACAAGATATTACCAATTTTGATAAAGCTAGACGGATAAAGCAGGTTCCTAAATATATTCAGAGAAATACATTTTTCCAATATAATCTATTCAATGCCAAGTACAATTTTTCTCATAAGGGTTTGAATCTTTTTGTCAATTCACTGTCACTTTCATTTCAGTCTCTGGGCATTTCTTTGGTCATACATTTTAGTACTTTGAGTGTGCCCAGGAAAGGGAGCACATATTGTGTGTGTGTGCATGCATGCCTTCAGTCTTCTTGTTTTTTAAAACATTATTTTCTCATTGACTGATCTGATGTGCATTGCTGTTGCTCATGCCTTTCCTGGAATATGTTTCTGTCTTAGAAACAGGCTTTCTCTTAAGAAAAAAAAACAAGCTGGTTTTCATTATGTGCTCAAGTTTCTGAATGTAGGATCAAATAATGTAAAACAAACACATTAAAGTTTTGCTTTACAGTCAGCAAAACCAAAGCGGTAATTATTTTAAAGGAAATGGTTATAATTATAGACTTGCTGCAAAATAGTTATTCCATGCTTAATTCTATATTCATTGATGATATCATTTTACATTTATGGTATTTTCCTGATAGGTTTCAATGTTTACTACCATTTTCCAATTCAAAAATGAGAGAAACAGAGACAGAAAGAGAGAAAAACAATCAAAAGGCATTCCTAAAGTACGTATACACAATTTACATTTTTCCCATTTAAAAAACCTTACTACCTTTTCTTTATTTTTCTGCTCTTATTTTATTTAGTCTCTCACATGATCCACATTTTTTTGGAATAAGAAAGCAGTAAATCGAATTGTGTGAAAACACACACACACGTTCACATGCACACATACATACACACACACACAAAATACAGACCATACTGTATTATTTTATGACATCCCACCCTTGTGAATATTCTTGTGTTGCCCCAGGAATGATGTAGTATAGTATATATATAGTATATATATTCTTTTTCTGAAGTATAGTCACATTTCACCAAACTAGAAACTATCTGCATATTTGGGGGTACTGTTTCTACTGCCATTTTACTGAATATGGTGCTTGTTTTGCCATTACCAAGACAGATCCATGCCAGTCAGTATGTTTACAAAAGGCAGATTTGGGACACAAAGTGTGACAAACTAGACAAGGGGTTCCGAAGGAGCAACTAGACAAAATATTAAAAATCAGGCATGTCTTGCCAAATTTGCAACATAGGATTGCTAAATCTGTAGTGCAAAATGTTCACTCTGTCCTTGATCTCTGCTCTCAAACTTCTTTACTGTTGAAGCCGAGCATTTTAATGGCTTTGTCCTCACTCCATTTTTCCTTCACACTTCCAAATGTTTTTCTGACCATGCCCAAGTTCCTCATCAAATGCATTAATGCTGCACTATTTAGTCCTGTAAGGTGTTTTTGCCTTATCATCATCCCTTCTGGGAAGAATAAGGATAATGTAAGACAGACGCAGAACACGTGCATAAAAGAGGATACTTTTGGTGTTGATCATTAATGATGCTGTAAGTGCAAAGAGGTCAGAAGTAGAAAAGTTAGTCTAAATGGAGCAGAGTTCACTGAACACTGAATAATTGATATGATAGTGATTTTATAAGAATGAGACACTAGGAAAAGCATTGGATAGGAAAAAATGCAAAGCCTGTTTGGAAACAATCAAGATATGTGAATGCTAAAGAGTGAAGACTTGAAAATGACTCCACAATTTGTAGGTAATAAGTCTGTTTGAAAAAAAAAAACAAACATGATTCAAAAGGCAACTTTATTTTTTGCTCTCCATCAAGGTCATTTTAAACATTTTTAGTATGGGCTAATCTTTCTTTACTCCTAGTGGAAATCTTTTACAGAGCTCATGGGATCCGTTCACTTTCAGGTAATAGAGTCCCATGATCACTTTAGTTTGCAAATACAATCGCAATTCAGTGATTAGAATGGCCAGCTGCAATACATTAATCAAAACTTCAAACTTGATTTAGCATTAAATCTTTGTAGCTCAGGCCTCATCCACGTCAGTCAGATCCAGGTGAGTCTTTCTTTAAGGGATGCTGCTTCCCTTCTAGGGATATTTTTATGTCTTTTATCAGGCTGAGGGGTTCAATAAATATGAAACTGGCCCCACGTTGTTTTCATTGTAAATTCAGCAGTTGGAAAAGGGGGTCTGTTTCACCTTATCAAGACACTCTGGTGTCTTGATATCTGTTCTATTTGGCACTTCACTTAAATTTGAGGAAAGAGTAGTTCCATTATGACACTCAGTTTCAATTTGCTTCCAAGCTTGGCCAGGAGGTTGAAAAAGAGAGGGGATAAATGTGAACATGACTTAGATGCTGATCAAGAACTGTCAGAGAAATGTATTAATAACATTGTGTCAGATCTAAATAGCTCCTAATAAGATTTCACTACACATTATTTTACTAATTTTTTTTTCATAACTTACTGAATGCCTACTATGTGCCATTATTCTCTAGATGTTCTACACATGCTTTTATATTTATTAAATGAACACAAATGCACTAGATACTAGCTCTTCTTTTCAGGTTAGGAAACACAAAGTTTTGTGTTCGCTTCAGCAGCACATATACTAAAATAGGAAACACAAAATTTGAGTTACTTCCCTAAGGCCACATAATTAAGTAGTAAGGCTGAAATTTTAATCTTATGTCATCTGAAATTGATAAAACATAAAAGCTATGTTATGCAGAGGGAACAAAAATTGACAAGCACTGCTAATTGCCTTTTGTTTTATTCCTAAAACTATAGTAAAGCAGCTCAGGACTGATTCTCATTCACTCCCCCTTTCCCCCTTGGTATTGCTAATTGCCTTTCTCTCCACCTTGTGACAGAGTCTTTTAAGCAGTATTTACAAAAGACACACACCAAGTTAATTTATGTAAAGCATGATCTGAATACAAATACAAAGAAAAAACTTGTAAAACTACTACAGTTTTAATATCCCTTATCCAAAATGCTTAGGACCAGAAGTGTTTGGGATTTAGGATTGTATTTTAGGTTTTGGAATATTCACATATACATAATGAGATATCTTGAGGATGAGACCCAAGTCTAAACATAAAATTCATTCATTTTATATATGTGTATGTATATATATATGTGTGTGTGTGTGTGTAGCCTGAAGGTAATTTTGTACAGTGTTTTTTAAATAATTTTGTGCATGAAACAAAGTTTTGACTACATTTTGACTGTCACCTGTCACATGATATCAGGAATAGAATTTTCTACTTCTGGTGACATGTTGCTGCTCAGAAAGACTCAGATTTCAATTATTTTCAACTTAAGATTTTCGGATTAAGGATGCTTAATCTGTATATTATCCAGAGATGAATGGATGAGTCTCAAGTGAGAGATAATAGATCTTAGTACACTCATGTTTCCTAGTTCAGATTTCCTTTGCACTCTAATACTTTATATATAATTTTGATGTATTATGTTCTCATGTAAGGAATCTATTTCTACTTATCCAACTCACCAACTTAACATTCTGTACTGTGTCTATAAAGCAAGTTAGGCCATATTATTGTTGGCCCACTCACATATGGAGATATTTATAAATAAGAGTTTGTGTTTGTTGTGATACCTTGTTGTAATATTTGCACATGTTCTAGTAATTGTTTAACTGTGGAAGAAGAAATGGTAGAACTTGGAAAATAATTGGAGAAAATTCTAGATGCAGTCCAAATCCAGAATAACTCCAAATGATCTAAGTTTTCTTTCTTCTTAAAAGTCAAGCAAATGAACAAAGAGGATAATAATTTATTCGTGAAAGGTATTAGGGAATTTCTATTCGTGGACTTTATTCAAAGGAAGTCTCTCGAGCCTGTATCACATGATAGGTCAATTGACGCTCACGGTCTGAGAAAGCCTCATTTTATGTTGAAGAACAAGGGTTGAGAATGTTTGAATGTGACATTAAACACACATACATACACATACGCACACCAATGATAAAGTTGGAACCCTTGATCGGGTACCCCTGTGTCCCATGAAGTGTCCAAACCACCAAAGGCCTGGGTCAGGCAACCATCATACTTTAGAGAACCATAGTTAAACTAGAATCCCTATGGCAACAACACAATGGCATTAGAACAGGACTATCTTGCCCTCTATATGGATAACTTTTGGGAGGAAAAGTGATTTCTTTGGATCAAGTAAATTATCTTTTTGCTTAATGTAAGGTAAAGGGCTTAAAAAGGAGAAACTGGATGTTCTGCTAATAAAGATATGTGAGGTTTTAAGCAATACATTAGAAAAATAACAGAGATGTGACCGTGTTTACATATCAACCTACTGAAAAAGGTCATACACATTAAACCCAATTTTAGGACATGTTATTAGATCGAATATAAATCATCTAGTAATCTTTACAAAAGAGTATTTAGTATCACTTTATTTGCAAATGGAAAAAGCTACAGATTCAGAGAAACAATGATTTTATAAAAAAGAATTACAGACTGAGCATCTCAAATCTGAAAATCTGAAATCTGCAGTGCTTCAAAATCCAAAACTTTTGAACAGCCCCAAGAAGGTGCTCAAAGAAAATGCTCACTGGAACATCTCAGATTTTGTATTTTTGGATTTGGGGTAATCATTAAAGTTAAATGCAACTATTCTAACTGCCCCCGCCAATCTGAAATCTGAAACATTTTTAGTCCCAGGCATTTTGGATAAAGGATACTCAGCCTGTAGCATGTCTTGCATTTAACATTATTTTCTTGCTTTTGGTTTATCCAATAATTCCATTTATAGGTACATATCCTAGAAATATTCTTTATAGTTAAAACATAGACTTTCTTGCTTTGGCTACTGCAGTGAGCCAATGTTTGTACTTAGTTCCATCCAGGTTATTTGTTTTTTGTATTATAAATATCATTTAAATACGTAGATAAAAGACCTAAGCTAAAGCAGGTGCTTATACCCCTTCCTCCCTCATGAAAAAGGAGGAAAGGAAGGCTGAGAGAGCTCTGGCATTGGGCCAGTGCATTACTTCTTCATGGGCAGTGCAGTGAATGCAGCTAATTGAAGAAATGTAAGGGACTGCAACCTGGGGAGAAACCAGGCAAACCGCATCAACAGATTTTCAACCCCAAGGTGCAGACCAGGAAGTAAAATCCAGGCCTACAGCAGCCAGATGGCACTGAGGGAATGAGATGATATCTAGAGGGTCCGCAATGAAAAGTGGAGAGGCAGAATGCTGAAAAATCCTCTGAGAAGCAGCAGTAGCTGCCATGGATTTTTACAAGATGTACAAGGTCTCACACTTGTTCGAGAGGGAGCTGTCACCAGCTCTCACATGGCTTGGACAGTGGTGCATGATTTCTCAGCTGAAGATAATTTTTTTCCGTTTCCACTGGGTTCATGCATAGTATTGTAACTTTATGGAAACACCAGTTGGCATGGGATGGGGTTGGGATGGGTATTGCAACCTGGTGTAGGTAGATCCTCAGAGGTTGTTATACCAAATCACCGTATACATGGCAAATGAGCCCCTCTCCACAGAGAAGCAAGTTCATATCGGGCAGCTTCTGCCTCTTAGCAAACTGCTAATTCTAAAACCATTTTGCTTCCCAATTACTTCTTAATATGAAATACAGCATAGTTATAACAAAGGGTATATAAATATAAGCAACAACAATTAACTGAACACTCATGTGCCCAACTCACATTTAGAATAGAATTACTATCAGCACCTCAAAGACCCTGTATGTTCTTCTTCATCTTCCCTTCTCTATTCAGCTTAGAGGTTCCACAGTACAAAATTTTATATTAATTTTCTGTTGCTTTTACTTTGTATCTTCCCTGCAAGAAAAATGTGCTATTTAGCTTTACTTCATTTAGTGCTATATGAATGTAATTCTACAGCATGTATTTTTCTGTGACCCTTTTCTGAACTTCTTCCAATAATGATACAAGTAGTATCTATCCATTCATTTCTTCTGTTGTATAATATTCCAGTGTATATTCATACAATGAGTAAATATGTGTCCACTCTTCTGGGAGAGGCCATTTGAGCTAGTTCCATTTATTGCTTTTAAGAACAATGCTGCTAAGAATATTCTTGTAAGCATTGCTTAGGGTATATGGCAAGCATTATGTACTCAAGAGTGGAATTATGGGTTATAAAGTATGATTTTATTTACTTTTATTGGGCAATAGTGAACTGTTTTCCAATTTATATTTCTACCACCATTGCATGAAATAAAGTTCATGTTGAACTATGTATTCATGAACATTGAGTTATCTGAGAAGCTTTTGCAGAAACATCTCAGAATTGTCCACTTGGGGGAGGAAGGAAGGAAATAGTGATTGATCCATGGGCTCTTTTACCCTGCTGGTGAAGATAGACAGCTCCTTAAGGTAGCTCCTGAGCAAACTCATTAAAGATAGTATGGAAGAAGTTGGTAAGGCAGGGATGGAATAAGAGTTGATACACAAACGAGTACAAAATTTTTTTTATATTTCTTGTGTTGCATTTGTTTCTAAGTGTCCTTTATCAGGTTATCAGTTCTCTTTTGATTTTTTTAATTGTACTTTAGGTTCTGGGGTACCTGTGCAGATCATGCAGGATTGCTGCATAGGTATATACATGGCAAGATGGATTGCTGCCTCATCACCCCGTCACCTATACCTGGCATTTCTCTCCATGTTATCCCTCCCCAATCTCCCCACCCCCTGCTGTCCCTCCCCAGCCCCCCACCAACGACCCCAGTGTGTGATGCTCCTCTCCCTGTGTCTATGTATTCTCATTGTTCAACACCCGCCTATGAGTGAGAACATGTGGTGTTTGATTTTCTGTTCTTAAGTCAGTTTGCTGAGAATGATGGTTTCCAGATTCATCCACGTCCCTACAAAGGATATGAAACTCATCGTTTTTTTTTTATGGCTGCATAGTATTCCATAGTGTGTATGTGCCACATTTTCCTTGTCCAGTCTATCATCAATGGGCCTTTGGGTTGGTTCCAGGTCTTTGCTATTGTAAACAGTGCTGTAATGAACATATGTGCGCATGTGTCTTTATAATAGAATGATTTATAATACTTTGGATATATACCCAGTAATGGGATTGCTGGGTCAAATGGAATTTCTATTTCTAGGTCCTTGAGGAATCGCCACACTGTCTTCCACAATGGTTGAACTAATTTACACTCCCACCAACAGTGTAAAAGTGTTCCTATTTCTCCACATCCTCTCCAGCATCTGTTGTCTCCAGACTTTTTAATGATTGCCGTTCTAACTGGAGTGAGATGATATCTCAATGTGATTTTGATTTGCATTTCTCTAATGACCAGTGATGATGAGCATTTTTTCATGTTTGTTGGCCTCATATATGTCTTCTTTTGAGAAGTGTCTGTTCATATCCTTTGCCTGCTTTTGAATGGCCAATGGAACAGAACAGAGGCCTCGGAGGCAATGCCACACTTCTACAACCATCTGATCTTTGACAAACCTGACAAAAACAAGCAATGGGGACAGGATTCCCTGTTTAATAAATGGTGTTGAGAAAAGTGGCTAGCTATGTGCAGAAAGCTGAAACTGGGCCCCTTCCTGACACCTTACACTAAAATTAACTCCAGGTGGATTAAAAACTTATACATAAGACCTAACACCATAAAAACCTTAGAAGAAAATCTAGGCAAAACCATTCAGGACATAGGCATAGGCAAGGACTTCATGACCAAAATACCAAAAGCATTGGCAACAAAAGCCAAAATAGACAAATGGGATCTAATTAAACTCCAGAGCTTCTGTACAGCAAAGGAAACAATCAATAGAGCAAACTGGCAACCAACAGAATGGGAAAAAATTTTTGCAATCTCCCCATCTGACAAAGGGCTAATATCCAGATTCTCTTTTGATTTTTATTAGCTTTATTGAAATATGCATGAGTAAAATTAAGAGTACAATTCAATGAGCTTTCACTAACATATAGTCATGTGACCTCCACCCTCATCATGATATAAAAATTTTCATTAACCCTGTAAGTTTCCACGTTTTCCCTTGCAGTCAATAACCTGACAATGGCTGATCTGCCTTCCATAGTTAATAATAGTGGTTAATGATTCCCTTTCATTTCTGCTTTTTAAAAAATTCATATCAGGAAAGGATGTTGAATTATATCAAATGTGTTTTATTAATTTCTTGATATGCTCATCTGGATTTTTTCCTCTTGTAGTCTCTTAAAGTAGTGAGTTGCACTAATACTTTAGTACTATTTAAATAATTCCTTGGATACCAATTTTGATGATATTTTAAATAAACAAGACTATATTCATATTGTTGTTAGTTTATGAGCAAATATCTATATTCATGAAATGTTCTTGTAACTTTGTATCTCACACACTTTGGGAGGAAGTCACTATATACAGTTCACACTTAGGAGTGGAGAGTTATGATCTACCTCCTTGAAGGATGAGTATTTACATAAGTTATTTGTAAATCTTCTGTACAAGAGAGTTATTTATTTTCTTCCAAATATGTATTCAATCATTTATTTATGTAGCTATGGACTCATAGATATTTATTTTATAGTTTGGGTTACGATCCAATGCTACATTATTTTGTTGCTTAAATGTTGGTTTCTGTGATCCTTTTACATGTCACAATCGTTGTACTTTGTTTTTTCAAACACATCTTGACTTTCTAGCACTACAAGATGCTCCAGGCTCATCTTGTAAATTTCTAGCCAAAGTCCTAGAATCAATCGTTTCTCAGGGGAGTCCAGTCCTATACATTTTTAATACACTATTCTTTAAAAATTTTTGCTATTAAGGCTTATATGGAATCGTGTGTGTGTGTTGTGTGTGTGTGTGTGTGTGTGTGTGTGTGCATGTCCGTGTTTTTGGTAGAATATTGATCCTGTATTTTAATGATTTTTAATTTTTTAAATTGAATTAGTTAAGGTGGCCTAGAGCATGGTCAGTATTTACAATGTTCTCCAAGTTTTGCAGAAAACATATATCCCTCAATCACTGAATGCAATGTTACATATACATTCATTAGATCAAACTTATTAATTGTGGTGTTCAAATCTTCTGTATTTTGCTAAATTTTTTAATATATTTGATTCATCTGTTAATACAGATACATGTTAAAGTCTCTCAATATATTAGTGTTGAAAAATTTCATATAATTTTGTCAATGTGTGCTCTATACAGTTTGAGGCTATATTATTAGGCACATACGAATTAAGAATCATTATCTTCTTGCAAATTAAATGTTTTTCTCACCCTGTAAAACTCTTGTTAAAATAAATTAAGATGGAGACCATGTCTGAAGAATCCCTGAGTAGACAAAACCAGTTAGGTCTCATAATGACCTGAACTTGATGAATTGCAAGCATAAGTGAAATTTAAGTTGAGCTATTTCTTATAAATGCTGATATTAAAGAAAAACAGAACTTAAGCTCAACCAATTAGAAGCAGCCAACAAACTTCTAATTCTATAACTGAGGACTTTCCAATGGAATAGATTAAATAAGGCAACCATATAACTAACCAATCAAATATTTTCTTTGCTTTACTTCTGTGTCTGTGCTATGAAAGCCTCCCTTTTGTATGTCCTCCATGAAGCTCCTGAACGGCTTCTGGTTTGAAGCTGCCCAATTCATTAATTGTTTGCGGAAATAAACTCTTTAAAATTCTACTGAGTTTCAGTGTACTTTGTACACATTCTTTATACATGCATAATTTATTTAGTCTCTTTCACATTTTCTGACTCTTTCTAAGGTGCATTCTTGAGAGCTTTTATGGATCTATCTTTTATTTCTCTCTTTTCTTCTTAACTGACCAATTTGCTGTTTAATTCCCTATCAAATTTTTAATTTTAATTATTATGGTTTTCATTTCTACAAATGCTGTTGATTCTATTCCAAATATGCTTTTGTATTTTCTATTGTTTCTTATTCCTTGTTTAAATTTTCAAACTTCTATTTTGTTTTGAAGTACATGAACATAGTTATTTTGTATCATGGGTTTGATGATTCCAACATTGGAATTCATTGTACATCATATTCTTCCTCTCAGTTATAGTAACTGGCTTCTTGTGGCTTTTGAATTTTTGTTTCTGTGAACTCATGTTCCTTAGATTATGACCTCTAGAAATTCTTTGAGAACTGGGTTGCAATTGTATTCCCCAAAGAGGATTTGTTTGATTATTTCAGTCATTTGGGAGTTCACAACAGTTATCTTAAATACACCTCTCGAGGTTTCTGGTTATGTGAATTTAGGCTGAAAACTTGTATAAGAATGGTTTGTGTATAAAAATTCTCAGGGGAGGTTGTTTCCTCCCTTCGTACAAGGTGAGTGTCAAGACAGGTAAGTTTGCTTGCTGTCTTCTTGGTGTGTCAGGTTTCTTTCTTACTACTGTTACATAGAAAGTCTTTCTCTCTTGAGTCCTAGCCTTATCCTCAGAGTTGTATTAGACTCCAGCCTTGAGCAAGACTTAGACTCTTCTCTTGTCTCTGTGCCTTCTGTAGCAGCAGAGAATGTTCTGCTCAAGGTTGCGAAGGTTGCAAGATGCCCTGTAGACAAAGGATTTCTTATTTATCTCTTACATTCTGATATGTATGCTTTCATTTTACATTTTGTCATGTTTTCATTGTTTATTTATTGCCAAATCAGTTGTGACATTTAAAAAAATCTTCATATTTTATGCAATTTTTTGTTGTTTTTCTTAGAAAGGATGTTCAGGGTTTGAAATCAGCCACCCAGCTTAAAAAAGAGCTACTTTACAAACTCTTTCTCTTCACGTATATTATTTTTCTCTTTTATATATAAGGCCCATGTAAATATGAAATATATTGTTTCACCTTTGCCCTCTCCCAGAAGATTACTTTGAAAAGAGATAAGTGTGATAAGAATTAATCCTGATAATCTGAGAATTTTTGGTAACATTGGAAAGAAACAAGATTTTAGTATGTCACAGAAAGATATTCAATTATATTATCACCCAAGTCTACTAGAAACCAGCCAAATGTAAACCACAGTTATTAGTATAAAATGTGGACAACCGTTTTCCAAGTTGGGAATCTGAAAGCTATAAGCAAAAACCACTCATTAGAATCTCTATTTTAAGGTTATATTTCTTCTAACTTTCACCAGCAATGCTAGGTAATTGGACAGGTGCTATGAAAGAGAGATGGATAAAATGCAATCCCTGAACTTCTTTCTCATTTCTGTCAAGTCACTGATTCTATTCTGACAACCAGGGGATATATGCCTAAAGTTTAGTAAAAATAATAATCTTTTATAAAATAAGAAGAAGTTCCTTGATAGGAAAAATCTATTAACATTGTTAAACTGTTGTATTATCTAAAATGATACACAGATCCAATGCAATTTCTATCAAAATTACAAAGGCATTTTTCACAGAAACAGAAAAAATTCTTCTAAAATTTGTATAGAAACACAAAAGACCCTGAGTAGCCAAAACAATCTTGATAAAGAAAAACAAAGTTGAAGGCATCACACTTCCTGACTTCAAATTATATTACAAAGCAATAATAGTGAGAAATGTATGGTATTGGCACTAAAATAGCAATATAGACCAATGAGTAGAGACCAATGAGACCAGAGTAGAGGGCCCAGAAATAAACCCAAGCATATATGGTCAACCGGTTTTTGGCAATTCCACAAACAAGACACAATGAGGAAATAATAATTTCCTCAATAAATGGTTTTGGGAAAATGGGAAATCCACATGCAAAAAAAAGAACTGAATGTTTGCATTTTTATGCATTTATGTATTTATTGAAAATTTTAATTGAAAAATAAAAATTATATATATTTTTTGTGTACAGCATATTTTGAAATATATATATATATTGTAGAATGGCTCAATTGAGATAATTAGCATATGTATTACCTCACTTTTTTGTGGTGAAAACAATATCTGTTATCTTAGCAATTTTTCAGAATACAATACATTGAAACCACAAAACTCCTCTAAGAAAACAGAGGAAAAGCTCCTTGGTATTGGCCTTGGCAAAGATTTTTGGATACAGCACCAAAAGCACAGGCAAAAATAAACAAGTGGGACTATATCAAATAACACACACACAAATGCTAACTGTGTGGAGATGACTAGGATAATTAGCTTGACTGTAGTAATCAGTTCACTATGAGTATCTGCATCAAAATATCATATTGTATACCTTAAATAAATGTAACTTTTATTAAAAATTAAAATTAAAAGAGTTGAAATAAAAATAAAAATAAAAATTATCTCTATATTCAAGGAGATCATTGGGTGGTAGTTTAGCCTGACTGACAAAGACATAAATTATATGGGTACAGTGAACAGATTTATAAAAAGCATCATGGAATCACATGAGGGAGACATTTGATCCAGTATGATGAAACAAAGGGGTTGAGCCATAATGGACTTTTTAAGAAAAACTGGAGGTTAGATAGGTGAGAAACAGTTGGTGCTCTCCAGTTATCCCATCTATATTTTACAACCTGCTTTGCAGTTAGGTTTAACTCTGTGACTCGTTCTGGCCAATAGACAATGTGTGAGAGTAGCATAATCCACTTCTTAACTAAGTTAGTTAAGAATGGGGAATGCCTCTGTATTAGTTCATTTTCCCACTGCTATACAGATACTACCTGATACTGGATAATTTATAAATAAAAGAGGTTTAGTTGACTCATAGTTCCACATGGCTGGGGAGGCCTCAGGAAACTTACAATCATGGTGGAAGGCAAAGGAGAAGCAAACAGCTTCTTCACAAGGTATCAGGAGAGAGAGAGAGAGAGTGCAGGGGAATTTCCACTTTTAAAACACCACATCTCATGAGAACTCCCTCACTATCTTGAGGATGGCATGGAGGAAACTGCCCCCAGATCCAATCACCTCCCACCAGATCCCTCCCTTGACATGTGGGGTTTACAACTCGAGATGAGATTTGGGTGGGGATACAGAGCCAAATGTCATCAGCCTCTTCCATCTCATTCTGCCTGTGGACATGCCCTAGGAAACCATGCATGTGATGGTGTTCAGTATGGAGAAGGATTGACCTGTCTTTATTTGACTTAACAAAAATGAGAAACAAATTTTGTGTTTAGTGATGAGATTTCTGAACCCTGACTTTACTGGCAGGTATTGTAAATTACTTAGATTAATGCAGTAGGTTTTAGGTTTGGGACCCCCCAGTAACAGATCCCAACACTAGGATTCAAAAACAAGTAGTTTACTTGAGAAGTGACAGCAGGACATACCAGATAGGAAGCAAGATGATGAACAGATAGTAGCCAATGGAAAATTTGTTTTCAAGCATTTATTATAGGTAACTTAAGCTTGATCCTGCTAGGGAGTTCTGCAGAACCATGTAGAATATGCACTTTTGAGTTATTCTTAAGTGATTGCTAGGGGTGAGAGTGCTGGAGTTTTAGTCAGTGATTGAGAGTTTCTCCTAGGAAGTGTTAATTCCCCAGCAATTTTGCTTACCATGTAGATGAAAAAATGAGCCTTACTGGCTAGAGAAAACATTCAGAGAAATGCAGGTGGACACAGCATGGTGTCATTTATATAAAGGCATGATACGTGACACATTCTGGGAACCAGAAATACTTGATTGCTGCCAAAATGTAATGTGAGTGGCTGGATGGCATGAAACAGGGCTGAATAGACAATATGCCATCCAGTCATGGAGACACTTGTTTGCCATATCAGGACATTTTGTTTTTTGTCTTGTCAGTGGCAGAAAACTGTCAATGGATTATAAGTGGAAGTGACGTGGTCAGATTTGTACTCCAGATTGGTCACTTGAGAGGGTATTTGGAGATGGAATCAGAGTGGACCAATTCAAAGACTGTTGTAGAGCTTCAGTGATGAGCTCACGGAACTTGAAACTACAATAATGAAAATACAGATAATATTGATAACAGCTAAATTATTTAGCGGTATGTATGTGCTAAACCCATTTTTAGCTTCTTAAATAATAAGTCACTTACTATAACAATTGTATCAATAGCAATTACTTTTACCTCCATTTTTGGGAATCTGTGGCACAGCAATTTGAAGTATATTGCTGAAAATCAGTTCAGCAAACTGCCCTGAATGAGATGGATGAGCTTGGACACATCCCAGGATGTGTAGTTCGAGTCTACACCCTTAATGTTACAACACTAACTGATTAAAAATAATTGATTTCATAATATTATCTTTTACCATGGGTAAAAGATAAGATGCACATATATAAACAATCTTTTTAAAAGAAGAGAAAATTTTTGATTGCATAAAATGCTGCTAAAGTGCATGTATTCTAGCAACAACAAAAAAACTTCTGAAGTTTATTTTATCCCTACTCTTATAATAAAAGAAATGAACCCTGAACTGCACTAATTTCTTCCAAGAAACTGGTACATTAATTTGTGGCCCATGAGCTAAAAGATTAAATATCTCATTTGCAGGGAGTATAGCATTTTGTTTACCAGCAATTTGGCAGATAGATAGGGTTTTCTGACCTAGGAATAAACATCCCTCTATGCAGGAGGTGCTTATTTTTGTCAGGATGTAAAAAGTAGACCTAACCATGAATAAGACTAGTAGCCTTACTAGAGGTTACTAGAGGTTATTTCACACAGATGTAAATTTAAAAAATTTTTTCCTTCAAGACAAAGATGTGCCATGCTTCAAAAATGTCTTCTCTAAAGATAGCTGAAACTGTATAGAAAATGAACTTGCATATTACTGTTGGTGGTTCAGACAGCAAACTAACCACTGTAGTCGTGGTATAGATCTACTGTATATACCAAGGGAAATAATCATTCACTTTTCATTTGAAAGTACATTTCCCAAGATCAATGATTTAAAAATATATTTCACAGGCTAGGTGAGTGCTAGGTGAAACTTATTAAACTTTCTGTGTTTTGAGACAGGATGTCACTCTGTCACTCAGTCTGGAGTGCAGTGGTGCAACCATAGCTCACTGTAGCCTCAACCTACTAGGCTAAATCAATCCTCCCACTTCATCCTCCTAAGTAGCTGGGACTGCAGGCATGCACCACCATGCCTGGCTAATTAAAAAAAAAAATTTTTTTTGTAGAGGCAAAGTCTTGTTACATTTCCTTCAGTGATCTTGAACTTCTGGTCTCATGTGATCCTCTCACCTCGACTTCCCAAAGTGCTGGGATTACAGGCACGAGCCACCATGACTGGTCTTATTAAATGCTGTTAGCAACTATATTCTCTTGTAAGATGATTGTGGAGTTGACAATACTCTTGTTGAACTACTCTACATATAATGTGTGTTTTTTTTTATAATTATAGTAAAAAACATAAAACATAAAATTTATTATCTAAACCATTTTAAGTTTACAGTTTAATAATCTTAAGTATATTCACATTGTTGTAAGACAGACCTCCAGACCTTTTTCAGCCTGCAGATCTGAAACTCTATACCCACTGAATAACAATTCCCCATTTTCCTCTCTGCCCAGCCCCTGGTAACCAGCATTCCACTTTCTATGAATTTCTTTGAGATAGCTCATGTAAGTAGAATCATACAGTATTTGTCTTTTTGTCACTGACATTTCATTTGGCATAATTTCCTCAAGGATTATCTATGTTGTAACACATGACAATATTTTCTTTCCTTTTACAAAACAGTTATAGCAAACTGTTTAATAACTAAAAGTTTTATTAATCAACAGCAACCAATTCCTTAAGCATTCTGGTTGTTTTTATCCTATGCTGTTTAAATGCTTTTCCAATTTTTTTTGTGGCAGAATACACACAACATAAAATTTACCATCTTAACTGATTTTATTTGTGCAGTTCCATGGAATTAGGTAAACTCATAACATTGTGCAATATTTACCACTTTCCATCTTGGTAACTATTTTCATCTTGTAAAACTGAAACTCTATACCCATTAGACAAAACTCCCACCATTACCTACGTGATTCAGCCCCTGGCAACCACTACTCTACTTTTGGTCTCTTATTTTGACTACATTAAGTACCTCATAGAAGTGTAGTCATACAGTATTTGTCATTTGTTGACTGGCTAATTTCATTTAGCATAATTTCCTCAAGTGTCATTCAGACACCTTGTAGCATATGTCAGAATTTCCTTCCTTTTTTTCAGCTTCATGGAGGTATAATTGACAAAGAAAAAACTATATACATTTAAGACATACAACATCATGATTTGATATATTTATACATTGTGTAATTATTACCATTATTAAGTTAATCAACACATCCATCACTCCTTACCATTGTGTGTGCGTGTGTGTGTGTGTGAGAGAGAAGAACACTTAAATAACTGCTTTATCAAATTTATAGCAACCAATACAGCATTATTAACTATAATCAACATGCTATACATTAGATCTTCAAGATTTATCTTAAAATTGAAAGTCTGTATCCTTTCACAGGAATCTCTCCATTTCCCCTTTGCCCAACCCCTGGAAAGAACCAATTTACTCTCTGTTTCTATGAGTTCAACTTTTTAAGATTCCACATAAGTGGGTGTTGAACAATGAGAACATACGGACACAGAGGGAATATCACACACTGGGGCCTGGGGGGTGGAGAGCTAAGGGAGGAAGAGCAGGGGATGGGGGGATTGGGGAGGGATAGCATTAGGAGAAATACCTAATGTAGATGATGGGGCGATGGATGCAGCAAACCACCACCATGGCATGTGTATACCTGTGTAACAAACCTGCACGATCTGCACACATACCCCAAAACTTAAAGTATGAAAAACAAAAAGATTCCACATACAGGCCGGGCATGGTGGCTCACGCCTATAATCCCTACATATTTTAATGAGATATTTGGTTTAAAATATTTTCTCTCATTACATGCACTTTTTCTTCGTTGACTGATCTTTCGACGCAAACATTTTTTTTCATTTTGTTTTTGTAAGCCTATATTTTATATTGATTTTATCTTAATAAGATTTTCCCCATGTAGATAACTTTACATTTTAAATTTATTTTTATTTTTAAATTTGTTTATTTTTACTTTTTCTGAGTAGCTTTGTATTTTTATTATATATTTTTATAGATTTATTAAATTGTGATTATGAAATCACTGATATTTTGAGTGCTAATGTTTGATTGTGAAAATATTCTGTTGTCATTTGGAGAAATATATATATTCTTTGGTAACTACAAATTCTATCTCACATACACACATACACATGTGAATAAACAATCTGGATACTTTTATTTTTCAAATACATTTTTAAAACTTTTTTAGTTTCAGAGGTACATGTGCAAGTTTGTCATAAAGGTGTATTCCGCACGTTGTGGCAGTTTGCTCTACAGATTATTTTGTCACCCATATAATAAACACGGTACCTCATAGATTTTTACTCCTCACCCTCTTTCAAACCTTGACCATCTAGTAGCCTCTGGTACCTATTGCTCTGTTCTTTGTGTCCATGAGTACTCAACGTTTAGCTCCCACTTAAAAGTGGGAACATGTGGTATTTGGTTTTCTGTTCCTGCATTAGTTCACTTAGGAGAGTGGCTTTCAGTTCCATCCATGTTGCTGCATGGGCTTTTTCTGTTGGTAGGCTTTTTATTACTGTTTCAATTTGAAAATTCATTATTGGTCTTTTTAGGCTTTTAATTATTTCTTGGTTCAATCTGGGGAGGATTTATGTTTTCAGGAATTTCTTCATTTATTGTGGGTTTTCTATTTTGTGTGCATAGAGCTATTGATAATAGTCTCAGGGTTTTATTTTGTATTTTTTGTATTTCTGTGCAGTCAGTGGTAATGTCCCCTTTCTCACTTCTGACTGTGTTTATTTGGATCTTCTCTTTTTCTTTATTAGTCTAGCTAGCAGCCTATCAATCTTATTTATTCTCTCCAAAAACAAAAAACCTTCTGGATTTGTTGATCTATTGTGTGTTTTTTTTGTGTCTCATTTTTCTTCAGTTTTCTCAGATTTTATTTATTTTCTGCTAGCCTTGAGGTTAGTTTGCTTGTTTTTCTAGTTCCTGAAGATGTGATATTAGGTTGTTAATTTGAGATCTTTATAACTTTTTGATGTAGGCATTTAGTGCTATAAACTTTCCTGTTAATACTGCTTTAGCTATGTCCTAGGGATTCTAATATATTGTGTATTTGTTCTCATTAGTTTCAAAGAATTTCTTGATTTCTGACTTAATTTCATTGTTTACCCAGAAGTCATTCAGAAGTAACTTATTTAATTTCCATGTAATTGTATGGTTTTGAGAGATCTTCTCAGTATTGATTTCTTTCTTTCTTTTTTTTTTGGTAGAAAGTGATTTATTTAAAGAGAGAGATAAACAGGAGAAGAAGAGAGAACGAAAGAGCTAACTCTCACATTGAGTGAGAGAATCCAGAAAGATGGAATCCAGGAGAGGAAAGCAGCTTCCAGGAGTGTTAGGGAACAAAGAGATGGAGATTAGGAGGAGAAGACAGGCTTCCACGAAAGAGTATGGAAGGGGACTCCAGAGGGAAAATCCCGGAGAGAGAATCAGTATTGATTTTTATTTTTATTGTGCTGTGTGGTCCAAGGATGTGGTTGATTTGATTTCATTTTTCTTTCTTTCTTTCCTTCTTTCTTTCTTTTCTTTCTTTCTTTCCTTCCTTCCTTCCTTTCTCTCTCTCTCTTTCTTTCTTCTTTCTTTTTTGAAATGGAGTTTTGCTCTTGTCGCCCAGTCTAGAGTGCAATGGCATGATCTCGGCTAACTGTAACCTCCGCCTACCAGGTGCAAGTGATTGTCATGCCTCAGCCTCCCGAGCAGCTGGGATTACAGGTACCCACCACCACATCTGGATAATTTTTGTATTTTTTTAGTAGGTGGCATTTCACCATGTTGTCCAGGCTGGTCCCGAATACCTGACCTCAGGTGATCCATTCACCTTGGCCTCCCAAAGTGCTGGGATGAGCCACTGCACCCAGTCATTGTTTTTCCGTAATTTACTGAGGATTGTTTTATGGCTGATTGTGTGGTCAATTTTAGAGTATGTGCCATGTGCAGATGAGACGAATGTATATACTTTTGCTTTTGAATAGGAAATTGGTAGATGTCTGTTAGGTCCATTAGGTCAAATGTCAAGTTCAGATCCCGAATATCTCTGTTAGTTTTCTGCCTCAGTGATCTGTCTAATATTGTCAGTGGGATGTTGAAAGTTCCCACTATTATTGCGTGGTTTTCTAAGTCTCCTCATAGGTCTCTAAGAACTAGTTTTATGAATCTGTGTGTTCTAGTGTTGGGTGCTTATATATTTAGGATAGGTAAATTTTGTTGAACTTAACCCCTTAGCATTATGTAAAGCCTTATTTTGTCTTTTTGGTTGTTATTTTAAAGTCTGTTTTGTGTCAATTTAAAATAGCAATCCCTACTTTTGTTGCTTGCCATTTCCTTGCTAGATCTTTCCTCATCCCTTTACTTTGAGCCTGTGGGTGTCATTCCATGTGAGACTGGTCTCCTGAAGACAGTATACATTTGTGTCTTGCTTCTTTATGCAACTTGCCACATGATGCCTTTTATTTGGGGAATTTAGTCAGTTTACATTCAAGGTTAATATTGTTATATGTGAATTTGGTCCTGTTGTCATGTTGTTCGCTGGTTATTATGTAGACTTGATTCTATAGTTGCTTTATAATATCAACGGTCTATGACAAATATGTTTAACAGAAGTTGCTTATTAACTTAAGAAGCTTAAACATAAGACCTAACACCATAAAAACCCTAGAAAAAAACCTAGGCAAAACCATTCAGGACATACGCATAGGCAAGGACTTCATGACTAAAACACCAAAAGCAATGGCAACAAAAGCCAAAATAGACAAATGGGATCTAATTAAACTCCGGAGCTTCTGTACAGCAAAAGAAACAATCATTAGAGTGAACCAGCAACCAACAGAATGGGAAAACATTTTTGCAATCTACCCATCAGACAAAGGGTTAATATCCAGAATCTACAAAGAACTAAAACAGATTTACAAGAAAAAAAAAAACCCATTCAAAAGTGGGCAAAGGAGATGAACAGACAAACATATGAAAAAATGCTCATCATCACTCGTCATTAGAGAAATGCAAATCAAAACCACATTGAGATACCATCTCACTCCAGTTAGAATGGTGATCATCAAAAAATGTGGAGACAACAGACGCTGGAGAGGATGTGGAGGAATAGGAACACTTTTACACTATTGGTGGGAGTGTAAATTAGTTCAACCATTGTGGAAGACAGTGTGGCAATTCCTCAAGGATCTAGAAATAGAAATTCCATTTGACTCAGCAATCCCATTACTGGGTATATACCCAAAGGACTATAAATCATTCTATTATAAAGACACATGCACATGTATGTTTACTGCGGCACTGTTTACAATAGCAAAGACCTGGAACCAACCCAAATGCCCATCAATGATAGACTGGACAAGGAAAATGTGGCACATATACACCATGGAATACTATGCAGCCATAAAAACAATGAGTTCGTGCCCTTTGTAGGAACACGGATGCATCTGGAAACCATCATTCTCAGTAAACTGAGACAAGATCAGAAAACCAAACACCGCATGTTCTCACTCATAGGCGGGTGCTGAACAATGAGAACACACGGACACAGGGAGGGGAGCATCACACACTGGGGTCTATTGGGGATGGCTAGGGGAGGGACAGTGGGGGGTGGTGAGGTTGGGGAGGGATAACATGGGAAGAAATGCCAGATATAGGTGTCAGGGAGATGGAGGCAGCAAACCACCTTGCCATGTAAGTACCTATGCAACAACCCTGCATGATCCGCACATGTACCCCAGAACCTAAAGTACAATAAAAAAAGAAGCTTCTGGCTGAGATTTATGGGGTTTTCTAGATATAGGATCATGTTATCTGCAAACAAAGATAGTTTGACTTCTTCTCTATTTGAATACCCTTTTTTTCTTTCTCTTGCCTGATGGCTCTGGCCGGAAGTTCCAAAACTATGTTTAATAAGAGTGGTGAAAAAGGGCATCCTTGTCTTGTGCCGGTTTTCAAGGAAAATGCTTTCAGCTTTTGCCCATTCAGTGTGATAATGGCTCTAGGTTTGTCATATATGGCTCTTATTATTTTAAGGTATGTTCCTTCAGTACCTAGTTTATTGATAGTTTTTAACATAAAGGGATGTTGAATTTTACTGAAGGCCTTTTCTGCATCTATTGAGATAATCATGTGGTTTTTGTCTTTTGTTCTGTTTATGTGATGAATCATATGTATTTATTTGTGTATGTTGAACCAATCCTGGATCCCTGGGATGAAGCCGACTTGATTGTGGTGGATAAGCTTTTCGATGTGCTGCTAGATTCGAGTTGCCAGCATTTTATTGAGGATTTTTGCATTGATGCTCATCAGGGTTATTGGCCTGAAATTTCCTACTTTTTTGTAGTATTTCCACCAGGTTTTGGTGTCTGGATGATGCTGGCCTCATGAAATAAATTACAGAGGAGTCCCCACTTTTCAGTTGTTTGGAATAGTTTCAGAAGAAATGGTACCAGCTCCTCTTTGTACCTCTGGTAGAATTCAGCTGTAAATCTGTCTGGTCCGGGTTTTTTTTTTTTTTTTTTTTTTTTTTTTTTTTTTTTTTTTTTTTTTTTTTTTTTTTTTTTTTTTTTTTTTTTTTTTTTTTTTTTTTTTTGTTGGTAGGCTATTTATTACTGTGTCAATTTTACAACTTATTACTGGTTTATTCAGGGATTCAGCTTCTTCCTGGTTCAGTCTTGGGAGGGTATATGTGTCCAGGAGTTTATCCATTGCTTCTAGGTTTTCTAGTTTATGTGCACAGAAGTGTTTATAGTATTCTTTGATGGTTGATTGTATGTCTGTTGGGTTGGTGGATATCGCCTTAATCATTTATTATTGTGTCTATTTGATTCTTCTCTTTTTTTATTAGTCTAGCTAGTGCTTCCATTTATTTGTGTCTTGTTTTATTTCTTTTAGTAATATTTTGTAGTGTTTGGTGTACAAGTCTTTTGTGGTTTTCAGTGTGCCTACACTTTGGATAGGTTTATTCCTAACTAATTTACTATTTTTGAGGCTACTGTAAATTAAATTATTTCCTTAATTTTCTTTTTGTATTGTTAATGTTAGCGTATAGAAATACAACTAGTTTTGTGTGCTGATTTTGTATCCTGAGACTGTTGAATTCAGTTATTGGTTTTAACAGTTTTTTTTTTTTCCTGTGGAATTGTTAGTTGTCTTTTTTTTTTTTTTTTTTTTTTTTTTTTTTTTTTTTTTTTTTTTTTTTTTTTTTTTTTTTTTTTTTTTTTTTTTTTTTTTTTTTTTTTTTTTTTTTTTTTTTTTTTTTTTTTTTTTTTTTTTTGCAAAATACGTCATCTACAAACAGTAGTTATAATGATTCTGAAACACCCAATTTTCAGGGAACTTGAGACCACTGTGATGGCTGTACAGCTTTATCTTGATTGTTTAATGGTGAATTTGTTTGTTTGCTTTATATCCAGGGAATGAAGTACATTGAGCTTTGATATCAATGAGTCAGAAGATCTAAAAGACTGTATCCAAATAGAAATGAGACATCATTTCTATTTACTTGTTCTAGTTACTGACATTTCTATTTACTGAAGCTTTTGCATCAATATATAGAAATGGATGTTGAAGATCTATATCCCTAAAAGATTATTTTATGCTGCACTCTTGACCGATTAGCGTTGGTTAGTATGAAGGGAAATGTCATCACTGGCTTAGAAACGTATTTCTTTTAAATACTTTTAAAATTAGAATTATAACTAACCAAGAACAATATCATCTCATATTAAAAAGTGTATGTTTATAGATGCCATTCTTTTTATTCCTCAAAATAATGCCACAGAGATTGCTATGGTTTATTTTGTTTCACAGTTAATTTAAAATACATATTTAAATTTATAAGTGTTTATTTAAGATTATTTTATATCTCTAGCCTTTTCTATGTATAAAATAATTAAAAATGTTTTTCATTTCTGAGTCTTTATGAAACTTATCAGTAGGAATTTCAGAGGCATTGATTTTATCTAAGTCTTAGGAAACCATTATAATATATCTAGAAAACAATGTACTGACTATAAAGATAAACATGTAAAAAGGATTTTCAGACTATGAGCCAATCATCAATTGAATTTCACAAGTACCCAACCAGAAAACACTTGCATGAGAAGCACAGCAGAGAAAGAGGCAGCAAGTGCCAGGCTCTGGGGCTTTTCTTAGAGTAAAACAATCACTGGTTCCATCAAGGCAGAAATAGGATATTGTTTCTTGTAGTTCCTATTTTAGAAATACAGATTTATATTTACAGTTATTTGTAAATTGATTAAAAATATCTCTACATTTCTTAGCTGGCACATTTTTAATACCTATTGGTTTTTCAAATTTACTAAATTTGTTGCTTATTTATTTACTGGCTTATTGACTGTTTGTAAAACATTCCTTTTTTCAATCATTTAAACTTCTAGTTTATTTTGAAAAATAAAAATAAGGTAATATTTACTCAACTATAGAATTTGAATTCAAAATGACCATTTTTAAACTGTGAGTCTTGCACAAACTACTTATAAGATCTTGGATAAGAGATATAATCTCACTAGTTTTGTGTTTTTATCTGAAAAATAGGGTTGCTGTGATTAGTAAATACACATGGCCTGGCATACAATTGCTAAATATATATTAGGTGTTATTTTATGCCATAAATATCTTATAAATCCCAAGACACAATCATTGAATTTGAATATAAGAAGTTCCTTAAGTCTCATCTGTCCCAGTCCTTCGGTTAACTCATGAGAAAACAGAGTAAACTGTTGGTGATGACAAAATTAATTAGTGGCAGAATTGAGGTTTGAATCTACAGTTCTTAACTGATGCTCCAATTTTCATGCACATTTCTTAATTCTAGCTCTTAAAGACAATTTTTCTTAGTTAAAATAGGAAAACAAGCAGTTAAGAGCAGTTGCTGACTACTCAGGGCAATTTATATTTGTAGTATTACTTTCGTGAATAAATAATCCAGTAAATAAATATTATAGTAACTGTCAGATGTTAGATATAGAACAGGATAAAGTGGCCAGATGGTTCGTTTCAATGTAAAAATATTTTTTCTTGCCTATTTCAAGACATTTCAAAATCTAAAATAAAACATTTATTTTCCTTTGATTTAGGAGGCAAAACACTAGCACAGCAAAAGTGCAACTGTTAACAGTAGAAAGAGCTGGATTGTGATAGGGTTGAAATTACTACCAGCAAGATTTTATATTGTGAAAAAGAGGGCCTGATTTTCTATGAAGAAAAGATTCAAACAGAATAAAATGAAGATATTTCAGATTTTTTGGAAAAGTGATCAGGTCTGTATTTTTATGACAAGAATATGTTTCCTATATTGACTATAAATTCAAAGTACTGATATATACATGCATAGATCACCTAGATACATACGTATGTATATGTATGTATGCCACTTCGTCTCATTTATCATAGATTCGTTGGTCTAGTATAATTCTTAAACTAGGGTTTCTTCACAGTACTGGGTATACTATACATGCTGAGTCTTATACTTATTCTGAGGTATGTACCATCTATACTTTTTCAGTAGAAGAAGTTGAGGCTCAAAGTAGTTAATTGAAATAAGGGAAAATCATTTTTTTTCTATTTTTCTATAAAAAAATTAGAAGTTTGTGAGGTGAGTGTGCACCATTTAGACCACAGAATAGTCCAGCAGAACACTCACTCTTACAGATGGGGCTATGGATTAGAGAAGAACTGGAGCTAATGTTCAGCCAATAAGAACCAATTCACCTAACGTGATTGTTAACATTTAGAAATACCTCTGTACTACTTGGTAATTTGCTCCTTCCATGAACTTCCAGGGAGATCCCTCACCTGCCTTGTAACAGCCTGGCTGATACCTTGTAACCTGAAAATTCCCATAATTTCCCACAATCCATTATGGCAGGAAGCATAGCTGGCACAGCAGAAGGTTCCTGTACCTTGCTCAGGGCTTTGCCCACCAGGAAAGAAGTGAAGGGTAGGGGACTGACTGCCTCCTGTTTTCTCATTTCACTGGCCAAACCCACTTGGAAACCAGAGAGCAAAAAGTCTAGGATATGTGGTCTGTAGAGGCTGGCCTCCTCAGGCATAGAACCAAATAGGAAAGGGGTAAAAATGGATCTAGTGGGGCAAACAAAGTACAACCAGCAAACCAGCAGAATGGAAGATGACTGCAGAAATTAAAATGACCTCTAAAGCAATAAATAAATCTGCAATTCTGGCACAGCTGTGTTTATGGCCTGATGTTCATGTCTGCTAGGCAAACCCTAAATTAAGAGAAGGAAGGCAGAAGCTTTTGGTCTGGACTCCTTCAAAGGTTATTAGGTTATGCTTCTGTCACCTTTTCTGATATGGGGATTTCTGTCATAATCCTATGGAGTCTGCGTAGATGCAAGGCCCTGAATTTGCCCAACCCTCCCCGAATCTTGAAAAATTTCAACTCTTTCCTCACATTTACTAAGAGTCATATTGTAAAGTAGGACTATCTACTTGAGAGATTAATTTATTATAATAGTCCTTGGAGTCAGACTATAGGGTAACTGGCTTTTCAGAACTCTGGAATGGTGACGCATAGGTAATTTTTAGAATTGTTTAAGAAAATCATTCCCTCTTTATGGGTATAATAATATGAACTTGTTCTCGTTTAGTTCTTTTCAGGAACCAAAAATGTCTAGTATTCGTAAACCTCTTTTGAACAAAACATATTGATTGCTGTGTTAAGCCTTCTAGGAGAATGATATAAACTTTGTTATAAAAGAGCAGAAATATTAAAGCCTGAGTATAAAAGTGCAGCAAGTATGAATGTTCTTTCAACTCTGATGGGAATTTACTTGCATGAGAGTATCACAGGAAGTTGCAAATCATGGAGGAAGCCAGAATTCAGTGAAAATCCATGCAATACGTGGTACCCTTTCACGAGCTCTGTTTTGTCACATATTTCCAATACATTCTATACAGTTGGCTATTTAATATGAAAATTATGCCATCTCTATATATTAGTTTGCTAGGGCTGCCATAACAACCACAGATTGAATGGCTTTAACAACAGGAATTTATTTTTTAATAGTTATGGAGGGCAGAAGCTCAAGATCAAGGTATTATCCAGTCTTCTTTCTCCCGAGGGCTCTCTCCTTGGCTTGCAGATTGTTGCATTCTTCTATGTTCTCACATGATCATTTTTTTCTTCTTCTAATAAGAACACAGCATATTGGATTACTGGCCACCTAATGATCCAATTTAATGTAATAACTTCTTTAAGTTTCCATCTCTAAATGCAGTGACATTCTGAGTTACTGGGGGTAATATGAAGTATAAAAACCATATGATCATTTCAATTGATGCTGAGAAAGCATTTAGTAAGATTCAACACCCCTGCATGATAAAACCCTCAAAAAACTGGGTGTAGAAGGAACATACCTCAACTCAGTAAAAGCCAAATATGAGAGATCCACAGCCAGTATCATAATGATTTTGGATAAAATGAAAGCCTTACCTGTAAGATCCAGAACATGACAAGCATGCCCATTTCCACCACTGCTATGCAACATAGTAGTGGATGTCCTAGCTAGAGCAATCAGTTAAGAGAAAGAAATAAAGGGTATCCAAATTGGAAAGAAATTAGTCAAATTATTTTTAGTGCAGATGATATAACTTTATACATCAAAAAAATATAAAGACTGCACCAAAAAACTTTTAGAACTGAAAACAAATTTAGTAAAGTTGCAGGATACAAAATCAACACACAAAAATCAGTTGCATTTTTGTATACAAAGAGTGAACAACCTAAAAAAAATAACAAAGTAATCCCATTTACAATAGCTACTAATAAAAGAAAATATCTAGAAATTAACCAAAGAAATGAAAGATCTCTACAGTAAAAACTGTAGAACAATAATGGAAGAAACTGAAAAGGATATAAAAGCTAGAAGATATTCCATGTTCATGGTTTAGGAGAACCAACGTTGTTAAAAAATCCATACTACCTAAAGCAATCTACAGATTCAATGCAGTCCCTATCAAAATACCAAAGACATCTTCAAATAATTAGAAAAAAAATTCTAAAATTTATATGAAACCACAAAAGACCCAGAATAGTTAAAGCTAATGTAAGCAAAAAGAACAAAATTAGAGGAATCATATTACCTGACTTCAAATTATACTACAGAGCTGTAATAACCAAAACAGCATGGGACAGGCATAAAAACAGATACATAGCCCAATGGAACAGAATAGAGATTCCAGAACCAAACCCATATAACTACAGTGAAGTCATTTTTGACAAAGGAGCCAAAAACACACATTGGGTAAATGATAGTCTGTTCAATAAATGGTGCTGGGAGAATCTGATATCCATATGCAGAAGAATGAAACTGAGCCTCTTTCACCATATATGAAAATGAAATAAAAATTAATTGAAGACTTAAATCTAAGACCTGCAACTATGAAACTACTAAAAGAAAACATTGGGGGAAACTCACTGGGACACTGGACTGGGCAAATATTTCTTCAGTAACACCCAGCAAGCAGAGGCAACCAAACAAAAATGGACAAATGGGATGACATCAAGTTAAAAAGCTTCTGCACAGCAAAGGAAACAAAAAAGTGAAGACATAACCCAAAGAATGGGAGAAAATATTTTCAAATTATTCATCTGACAAGGATCTGAATAAACATTTCTCAAAGAAAACATTCAAATAGCCAACAGGAATATGAAAAGGTGCTCAATATCATTGATCATTAGAATAATGCAAATCTAAACTACAATGAGGTATCATCTCACCCCAGTTAAAAGGCTTTTATTCCAAAAACTGGCAAAGATGTAGAGAAAAGGGAACCATTGTATACTGCTGATGGGAATGTAAATCAGTACAACCACTTTGGAGAACAATTTGGAGTTTCCTCAAAAAAAACTAAAAATTGAGCTAACATATAATCCATAAATCCCACTGCTAGGTAAATGCCCAAAAGAAAATAAATTAGCATATTGAAGAGATATCTGCACTCTCATGTTTATTGCAGTATGATTCACAATAGCCAAGATTGGGAAGCAACCTAAGTGTCCATCAACAGAAAAATGGTTAAATAAAACATGATACATATACACAGTGGACTACTATTCAGCCATAAAAAATGAGATTCTGTCACCATATGGATGAAAGTGGAGGTCATTATTTTAAGTGAAATAAGCCAGGCACAGAAAGACAAACTTCACATGTTCTCACTTATTTGCGGGATCTGAAAGTTAAAACAATTGAACAAATCGAGATAGAGAGTAGAACAATGGCTATCCTAGAAGCCAAGAAGGGTTCTAAGGGAGAAGTAGGAATGGTTCATGTGTACAAAAATGTAGTTCAATAGAGTGAATAAGATCTAGTATTTGATAGCACAATAGGAGAACTACAGTCAAAAATAAATTATTGTACATTAAAAATAACTAAAAGGGTATAATCGGATTGCTTGTAAAGCAAAGAAAGGTAAAATATTTCAGGTGTTGAACAATGAGAACACACGGACACAGGGAGGGGAGCATCACACACTGGGGTCTGTCCGGGGGAAACAGGGGAGGGACAGCGGAGGGTGGGGAGTTGGGGAGAGATAGCATGGGGAGAAATGCCAGATATAGGTGATGGGGAGGAAGGCAGCAAATCACACTGCCATGTGTGTACCTATGCAACAATTTTGCATGTTCTTCACATGTACCCCAAAACCTAAAATGCAATAAAAAAAATATTAAAAAAATAAATTAAAAAAATATTTCAGATGATTGATACCCCATTTACCATGATGTGATTATTAAACATTTTATGCCTGTGTCAATATATATATACTTCCTATGGACCCACAAACATTAAATGTTAAAAACTTTTTAAAAAGAATACGTGTTGTCTTCCAGGTTCATCCACATTGTCTCAAATGGCAGGAGTTTCTTCTTTGTTGTGTGACTGAATAATACGTACATATATTGAGACGGAGTCTTGCTCTGTCTCCCAGCTGCAATACAGTGGCACATTCTTGGCTCACTGCAAACTCTGCTCCTTGGGTTCAAGCAATTCTCCTGCCTTAGCCTACTTAGTAGCTAGGATCACAGGCACGTGCCATCTTGCCCGGCTAATTTTTGTATTTTTAGTAGAGGTGGTGTTTCATCATGTTGTCCAGGCTGGTCTCGAACTGACCTCAAGCGATCTACCCACTTGGGCCTCCCACAGTGCTGGGATTACAGGCATGAGCCACCGCACCCAGTCCTGAATAATATTTTATTGTAGATATGTACCACAATTTCTTTAACCATTCATCTCCCAGTAGAAACTCTGTTTCCCTATCTTGACTATTGTGAATAATGTTACAGTGAACATGGGGTTCCAGATATCTGTTGAACATATTGATGTTATTTCCTTTGGATATATATGCAGAGTGGGTTTGCTGGATTCAGTTTGTCAATTAAATTTTATTTGTCAATTAAATATGACAAAACAAAAACTAAAAATCACCAAAAATATCTGAGATCTAGGGTTTCTCTCATTGTATTTAAAAGCAAATTAGCTGCCATTAGTTTATGGTGCTCCTTATCTCAATTCATAAATCTATTATAAATTTTATGCTGAAAACAGTATGGTCAAGTCACTTCCTTCTCCATTCACCTTGAAGATCTAACATATTCATGAGATGTAAGGACTGGTGCAGGCTTTCTCTGTGTGCATGCGTGAGTTTGTGAATGTGTGTATATTTATAGATGGGTATGTGTTTATGAATGTATCTATGAATGTTTATGACTGTATTTATGAACGTCTGTCTGTGTATATATTTATGAATGTTTGTGTTGGGGATATATACATATATATATATATTTTTTGAATGTGCATAGCAAAGTCACTAAATAGAGGTTTGGCTTTGTTCATGCTTAGGAGCCAGGCCCACACAGATATATATAGATGACTTCAGAATCCACTGTCAAAAAGATTGTCATGTACCCCATGTAAGACTGCCAAGAGGTTATCTTGGGATAAATGGAACATTTTCCAAATTCTTCAAAGTTTATTACAAAACTCAACATCAGTTCTTTCTGGCTTCCTCTCTAAAGACTTCCAAAAGAACATTTTAGGACTTCCTATCTCTCTGCCAAGAGGTAAGTTCCAAGAAGAGAGAGCAGTAATAGTTTGAACAAAAACTAAACTCTGAGCTACCCTTTGAGTACCAGACACCAAAGTCTTAATTTGTTCCCTTAAAGAAACTGATTAATGGACTAAGACTCATAGAAAAAATATGCAAGGATTGTGTCCAGGTTCATTATGCAACAGGATGTCAGCAGCACAGCCTGACAACTCTAGCACAAGATTCAGTATAGAGAACTACTGGAAAAGACAATATTAGACAAAACCTTTACAGATATTACAAATCTCACAGTGGACACATTGTGATAAAATATTTTCAGCTATCCTTTGCTCTGAAGTAGAAGGAAATATAAGAAGCCATATTGTCTCTTAAGTATCTTATATTTGTGAGTCGTATAATACACTGACATTACCCTGAAACAGGTAAATATGAAAATAGTTCAGGTATACAAAATACTGAAGTAACAGTTTAAGAGTAAAGTAGAAGAAACGACACTTGGCAGGGCAAGATTAATTGATAAATGAATCCCAGCCATCAGTTATTATGTCAATTCAGAGAAGGAAAGGCTTTTTTCAGCTGTAGAAATCATATCTGAATTGAGTATTGAGAACAGATAGAACTTGAATTTAGCAAATTGAATGGGCTTATTAATCAGGATTACATTTAGCTACTTGTGAAAATAAACCCTCCAAAAAATGGCTGCCACATACAAAAAATCCAGGACTAGGCCATTCATGGTATGAGGGGGCTTGACATTCTCATCAAGCATGCAAGCTCTTTTGATCTTTCTGCTTCACCACATGTGGGATGTGTGTTTATATTTTGGGAGAATGGCCTTCTTCAAGGACTTTTGTGTAGAATTTGTCACATGGCCAGCCCTAGCTGCAAGTGTGTCTGGGAATTCAAGTATTTCTCTTTCTAGCTTGTATAGGACAGGAATGTGAGGGAGAGGGAGTTGGTGTAGTTGTTGAGTGAGCCAACCAACATATAAGATCTGCCCCAAAGGTGCAAAGTATGTCCTGTGCCTCCGAGTCTACTGTTTTGGGGTCTAGTTCAGCCCTAGGACTCTCCTAAGAGTTGTAGTCCTAATGGTCTAGGATGTCTTTCATGTTTACTTAAAAACACAGAGCACTTTGGTCCTTGGTGGCAAGTTTTTGGGCACTCAGGTTGGGACTCGGGATTGACAATTTCCCTCTGGCTAGGGCTAGCTTAAATGTTCCCTTTGTAGGCAGACTTCAGCTGAATTTGTTCTGGTTTTCCTTGCTGCTCTAACAGAACAGAACTGAGTTTATGCCTCACAATTACTGTGTTCTCCCTTCCCCAGGTCTGAGATGTTCTTGGCAACATGCCACAACTGCAGGGATGGGGAAGGATTAGTGTTAAAGATTCAGGACTTTTTTTTTTTTTTTTTTTTTTTGAGACGGAGTGTCGCTCTGTAGCCCAGGCTAGAGTGCAGTGGGGCGACCTCAGCTCACTGCAACCTCTGCCTCCCGGGTCCTGTTTCAAGCAATTGTCCTGCCTCAGTCTCCAGAGTAGCTGGGATCAGAGGCACATGCCACCACGCCCAGCTAATTTTTGTATTTTTAATAGAGACCGTGTTTCACCATGTTGGTTAGGCTGGTCTTGAACTCCTGACCTCATGATCCACCCGCCTCCGCCTCCTAAAGTGCTGGGATTACAGGCGTAGCCACTGCGCCCAGCCAGTTCAGGACTTTTTTCTATAGCTTCAGCGTCTCTCTCAGTGATATGGGTACAATGAGTGCTTACCTGATATTTGGTTCCTTTGAACCTGTTTTTCCTGTGTAGATTATTGTTAACTTGGTGTCCTCGTGTGGAGAGGGGAAATGATCAGTGGAGCTCTCTATTCTGCTGTGTTGCTCCATCTCTCCCCTTATAATAAATTATTATGGAAAAGGCAGTGCTATTAATCATTCATTAAATGTTAATAACATTTATCTATGCTTATTTCCTTTAAAGTGGAAAGAAAAATAGATATTTTATATTGAAAAAGTATCAACTGAATCATTTTCTTTTCTCCAAATTCCTAACTCTAAACTGAAACAAATTTCTACCTTTAAAAAATTCTCATTATTGACATTAATGTAGATGAGAAGAACACATTTGCATCTTTATGAAACATCCAGTTTCTAAGGTAAAGATTATCTCTGTGACACTGTAAGACTACAACTGTGTAAGATGGTGCCATTTAATTTAAAAGGGGAATATGATAAACAGCTTATATCATATGTCTTGTTGACTAGTCTTTATGACAAAGGAAAAATGGCTTCCAGGTTATAGACTGTCCTTAGGACTTTTGTCTGTTGAGTTAGAAAGGCAGAGAAAAGGTGAAAAGGAAATTACCACCTATTACAAATCAACTTGAACAACATACAATTACTCCTTAGTCTTTTGATCCATGGCTACACATGCTTCTACTGATCCATAATACTTTCTGACTCATGATAAACATATCCAGGTACTGACAAGTCTATTTTTACTAATCCTTAGGTATTTTTAAGCACTGTTTTCCTTTTTTGGAAGAGGGGCATAATAATCAGAAGTCAGTATCAGCCATCTGTTATATAGTAATAATTTTAATTTTAATGTATTTAGTGATGCCTGGCTTAATGGGTTTTAAATTTAGTTGCCTGTTTCAGGAAGAAGCTTTATTACTATCAGAGATATATCATCATGAGGGAAAAAATGGAGAAGGCGATACTTTGCTCGAGAATGCCTTCACAGGCAAGTGATATGTGACAATATTGCATACCACTGAAGACCAACTTAAGACTATTAAAGCCAGGAGAGGAAGTCAATAGTGACAGAAGAGCTCATAGCCAATTACATGGTGACTTCAGATTTCCTTTGTTTTGGTTTTGCCAAATATGTTAAAAAGTGAGTAACGCTCAAAGCACAAACATGGTATGGTACATTATGTAATATTAGTCAAAGACAATTAATACAATAAATTGCTTAACTTTCAGAAGATTCCATGGGCAGTTATTAAAATGCTGAGATTGAACAATAATTTTACAAGCATTTTATTATTAGCAGTCATGATGACCAAAGCAAAAATCAGAATAATATAGTTTTGAGTAGACATAAATAAAATTGGGTAATTTAGATGATGCTGTGCTACGGTAAGCCTTAAAAATAGGATGGAGAAATCTAGAAATGATGCAACAAACAAAAGGACGATATTTAGTTTGTTAGGATGAAAGCATTAATCAAAGATAATTTTATCTTTAGTTACTAATAATTAAATGTTATTGAAATTACATAATGGATTAAGAAAATTTTGTATTGTCAATCAGGTTTACTTAATAAAGAATAGATGCAAACTTTTAGTCACAACACAACGATCAGTGGTTAACAGACTGATTAGCTAAATTAGCATTCAATCAAATAATAGCTTTGAGCACAAGAAAATTAAAAATAAATTATTCAAAAGAGGCAGATCTCCAAAACAGGAAATAATAGAATATAAATTGTCCTTAAAATTAGGATTCTCATCTAGTTTCTACCACCAGATTAGATAGTTTTTCCCAATTCTTTGGGTCTTATGGTCCCACTATGAAAAATAAAAGAATTAGACATCATTATTTCTAAAGTTTTATCTTGAAAATATATTAGTGTATTTCATCAATCCTAAGAGGCACACTTTTCACATTTTAACTTCTCTGAAACCAGGATATGTCTATCTTAAAATCACCGTTGTCTAGATGGCAGTTATACTGGACTTGCCTGCACGTGTACCTGCCCATGTGCACTCATGGTCATAGCTTTAAATATCATTTCAGTTGAGTTATGTTACTAAACATGTCGAGTTTTATTGACTTACAATAATATAAGTAACTACATTCTCATTTGACTTGAAATAAAAAAAGTATTTGGGCATGAAAATACAGCGATAAAAAACAAATTTGATGCTGTTAAGGTAAATATTTGTCATTAGAAGAGTGAATATGATTTCGTAATTTTCTGCAAAGAAATGAAAAAATGCTTCACAGGACCTTAGATAGAGTCCCATTGCAAATTACCGTTTCAGGTTTTGTTATATCCTTTGGAAATTGCCTAATGTACTCCAAGCAATGTTTCTTTAGGCAGGAGAAATTTCCAAATGACTTAGAAATAGAAGAAATTTCCAGTAACTTGAAAACAGAAGAGAAAAAGTCAGAACAAAAAGAGGCGGGTGTGATCAAACCATGTACCATGCAAGACTTCCATTAAAGCAATACATCCTAGTTTAATTTGCAACATTTTTGTTCTTAATTGCTTTAGTGAGTCTTGCAAATATTTGTTTCTATTTGAATAAACACAGTAGGTGCCAAAATTGGTTTCCTGAACTTCAGGTATTATTTTATATATTTTATTCATATATATATTATTCCAGATCTCATATAACTGACTCTTAAGTTACAGAGTTGTACAAAGTGGCTTAAATGCACAAGTTGGAAAAAATAATTTATATATTTTTTGGAGAGCAATAAAAGCTTTAGACTCCACAATATCTGCATAGGACTAGCTATAGAGTCAACATTGATTTTGTACTTGTAAATATCACAATGAACTTACAAGCATACTCTAAACAAAGAGACAAAATAGTATGCATCATTTCTTGAACTGCACTGGCAGTTGGGATTCATTAGAAATTAAGATTTAACTGCCATTATTCATTGTGGTTATCACATGCAGAAAACAATAATCAGAGGCTAAATGTAATCCCTGCAGCAGCAATCTTGACAAGTTTTATAACTTTCAATTCGTTATAAGAGAAATCCTGCATTACTCTCAAATTGTGACGTGTCATCAAATACTATACTGCCACAGTAAGGTAGGCATAGTTCTTACCCACATATTAAAAAGAAGGCTTAGGTGTTAAACTGTGAAGAACTGCTTTCCAATGTATATATATTTCAAAATAGCCAACTTGGCAACATTTTCTCAAGAGTTACTTTCTGTTCTTTGTGCATGGGTTATTTTTCCTCATGTGTGCAGCAGTGTTTTGCAATTATTGGCCATCTTTTACTCCTGATTTCCCTTACAGAAGATTGATTAGCACAATCAGTCACTGGAAAGCAATTTTCATCACCAAAGGCAGCTTCTTTTCTCTCTTGATTAGCAGCCCTGCTGCAAGTTATTCAGCAAAAATAGATAATCCATAAGAAAACTGCTAGACTACCATTCTGATAAGACAAAGAGGGTTGAATCTGAATATCGCTGATAGTGTCCCAGGTAGACAAATGATCAATGAAGCCTTGCTGTCTCCTATTTGTGTGATATTCTTTTATTTTGAGAATTGGGCCTTTAGTACTGTTCTTTTTTTTCTCATTCTTGTATGAATCTCTGTGTTTTTGAGAACACATATTTGCCTGTGATTTGTGTTAAAAATGAATAATACCTATTACCTATCAGTATTACAAATAAATGGTACCATATTTCTATAAATGTATTCTGCCAAGCAAATCAAAATCAGTGTCTATGTGAATAAGTCAGACAAAGTTCAACTGAACCATACAATTGTTCTTTTAAATTATGTATTATTATGAAACAGATATTAGTTCTCTGGCTTTGATTTAAAATAAGTTTAGAAAGTAAATATGTATGCCGGCAGTAGAAAGATGAAAGGATAATTTTAATAGTTGTTTCTTTCTAGTTTTTGCTTTACATTCTCTGCTTAGAAGGAAAAATGCACAGTGAAGCAGAATGATCGAGTAGAAAGGTTGATGGATTTGGGGACTATATATAATAGGTTAAAATCCTCAGCAGGCTCACTTAATATCTGTGTGGCTCTGAACAAGTCAATTAACATTTCTGAACCTAAGTTCTCCCATGTATAAAATGGGCACAATATTAATTACCTTGTCATTATTAGGGATATTACATATAAAATGTCCAACTCATAGAAGGCACAGTAAATGACTGCTGTTACATTATCTGTATCTATATCTATACAGAGAGTAAAATAAAAGCACATTTTAATCTGAATATATATAGATAACAAAATATAAGTCCAAGTTGGAGCTGTACTTTCTTGCCCCAACCTGGAGGTAAAAGAAATAGAAAAATCTTCCTTTAAATGTTTAACTCCACATAATGCTGAAATATCAAATAGCTAATATTCAGTTTTACATTAGATGAAAATAATTGATCATCCAAACTGAAGAACCATTTAATTTTTAAACTTTAGATTCTAAAGAAATGACTTGTATATTTGTATTTTAACAAACACAACTTAAACTCTTCTTTCTTCTTTTCTCTTTCTCACAATATTAGATTATGGTAGTGAAATCAGAGTCTTTCACCTTTCTCTACTGAAACGCTCCCAAACTCCCCAGCACATACTGTCTCATTCTCACGGATACAGTCCAATTCCTCCTGTCTTTATGACTTACGCTCTTCTGTTTCCAATAAAATCTTTCCATCTTCTATTATCTTTTATTTGGCACATTTCTCCAATTCTGCCCAACCCAAAGCCCCAAACTAGCAGGAAAAGAGTTGGACAGAGGAGCAGCTCTTAAGCCAAAACTCTTAAGCCAACTCCTTCCCACATTTCCTCCCCAATTCTCCACTGCCCCGTCCTGCCAAAAGTTGAATAAGAATCAAATTCAGAGGGACCAAGATGTGAACAGACATTTCTCCAAGGAAGATGTACAAATGGCCAAAGGTATGTGAAAATGTGCCCAACATCACTAAGCATCAGGGAAATGCAAACCAAAACCATAATGCAGTATCACGTCACATCTGTTAGGACGGCTATTATCAAGAAGACAAAATGTAACAAGCGTTGGCAAGGATGTGGAGAAAAAGGAATCCTTATATGTTGTTGGTGGGAATGTATATCATGAGAAATGGTATGGAAAGCTCTCACGAAATTGAAAGGAGAACTATCATATGATCCAACAAGTCCACATCTAAGTGTATATAAAAGGAAATAAAATCACTTTCTCGACAAGATAGCTTTATTTACACGTTCATGGCAGCATTATTCATAGCAGCCAATGTATGGAAACAATCTACTTAGATTGTTGTGCCTGTAGATGAATGAAAGGATAGAGAAAATGTGTGTGTATTTGTGTGTGTGTGTGTGTGTGTGTGTGTGTAATGGAATATTATTAAGCCTTAGGAAAAAACCTTAGGAGAAGAAAGTACAATGGTAATTGCTAGGAACTGGGGTGGTATTGGGGGGGAAATTTGGTGAGATTATTCAGAGGGCATGAAGTTTCAGTTATATGGAATGAATAAGCTCTGGAGACCTAATGTACAGCATGGTAACTATAGATAATGATAATATATTGTGTACTTGAAATTTGCTGAAAGTAGATCTTAAATGCCCTTGCGCACGTGCACACACACACGGTAAATATGTGAGGTGATGGATATGTTAATCAGCTTGATTGCGATAAGCACTTTCCAATGTATATGTACATTAAAACATCACATTATACACCTTAAATATATATAGTTTTTATGTGTCAATTATACCTCAATAAAGCTGAAAAGAAAGAAAAACAAATTCAGAAAGGCCAACTTCTCTGTTTTATTTTACTCAGGACATTGGGAAAGAAGATTCTATGGGCTATCTTATCCTCTTGTTCATAATGTTGATCATTGTGATGGCAGAGAGCAAAAACAAAATTTTGTGTATTACAGAAAACTAATAACTGGTTTAGGATTATAGGAATCCCTTAGTGGGTCCCTCTGTAAAAAAATTCTAAAAATAACATGAATCATTTTTAAAATTGGGACCTGTTTGATTTATTTATAGGGAAAGTTCAATTAATGGAATGTCTGAATAGGCTAAGGGTATGGATAAGGATAGGGAATAATCAAGGCCAGAACTGATTATTTCATAGGAAGAAAAGATGAAGCTTTTTTTCTTTTCTGAAAGATTAGGGAGGAATGTTATGAAAATTGTAGGGAGGGTTCCAACCAATTGTGGTTTATGTTTTTGTCTTTTATGTTTGGGAACATTCCAAACTTAAGTTTTCAACATCCAGAAAAGAAAGGCACAATATACCAGTCAATTTCCTAAAATACAAAATAAAACATACTTCACACGTCATCATGTGTGAATAAGCTATTAAGAGGTCAGACTGGTTGGAAGGTAGCATAACTTCCTCTGAATTATGGTAATAATTCACATTTTAAAGACTCTGTAACAGTTTTGCTATGAAGAAAATATACTGGGAGAACAGACCAACGTATAACAAATTTAAACTTATACTTTCCCGCTGTTAGGAATATGCAAAGGTTTACAAAAAAGGGAAGCAAGGGTTTCAGAAAATTTTCTGAATATTAGCATAAGGTTAATCTGACATATTTTTGCTTTTATGTATAAAACTATTTTTAGCAAACAGTGGCCCTCTGTCATTTCCTCATTATAAGATGCATGCAACCAATTCAGTTATTTCTTAAAATGTATAAATTTGATTGAAAAAGCACCTATCGAACCCATTATATAGTTACTCATATTCACTAAGTAGTTGGTACCAAGAACATACTACGTGCTGGTAGTGCTGTGTATATTGTCACTCAGCCACTGTAGTGACACCTGAACATAAGATTTACAAAATTTAGTGCTTCAAGTGATATAGTTTCAAACATAGGGAGGTCTCTTTTTCACTGTGACAGTTGCACAGCCAGCTATAAGGAAGTATGTGACTGCAAAGTCAATATAAATTAGACCTGCAATTTTTTTTACTTAACTTAGAATAATTTTGTCCCATGAAATTCTATCTGTATGACACTACATTGCTTTGCTATAGGAGAATATTTAAAATAGGATATTCCATTTGATGATTACATGGGAAAAGGCATTTCAAGCATTTGAAAACTTTATCTACATGAGAAAGTTTATGTACGTAGTGTCTACTAGAAAATGTATTCTAGAATTCTAATGCTTCTAATAGGAAATTTCTTTCCCATTGGACAAATTGAATATGTTTTCTGACACCTAAGTCTTTCTAAAAAGAAGTCTTTTACCTTATACCTGATTTGTATATGTCCCCAATTTCATAAGCTCTTCTACATTTATGAAAATAGATGCCATCAATTGCTACTGGTGGATCTATGCTTAATAAACTGCAGAATGATTTTCTTAAAATGTCAACTAGATTATGCCTTCTCCCTCCAATTTTCATGCACTTCCCATTATACCTAAAATAATGTCTCAAATACTAAATATGTTTATAAAGCCCTTTGGGGAGCTGACTTCTGCCTTCTTCCTCAAATTCTTCGCATTTCATTTTCCCACTCTCCCTATGCTACTCACTCTTGACCTGTTTTTCATTTCCTCAAACCCTCCAACAACTTTCTCACCTCAGGGCTTTTGTGAATGCTCGTTTGCTCTTTTCATGCCTGACTTATTCTCATCCTTAAGGACACACTATACACGATTACTTCTCAGAAAGATCTTCCTTGAATTTTCAATTGAAATTATGACCCCTTGCACAATTTTATAAAACAAACTTAGTTTCCCTTTATGTAGCACTCATTGTAGCTCTAGCTGGGCTTATTTATGTGATAATTTGATAGTCTCTGTCCCCTCAACAGTACACTTTGTAATTGCATGAGCTTTATCTGTTTCAGTCAATACGGTATCTTTAGAGTTTAGTATAGTGCCAACATTCCTCAAAATAAATGGACTGAACAAATTCAGTCAATGGATCTGCAAAAAGTAAATACAAATATATCTCCTTTCTAGAATCTTCCTAGAATCTCCTATCCACGTAGTTTTTGTTTTGATATTTTTCAACAGGTAATTATAAGTGGTTATACAAGTAGATATTAAGGAGCCCTGGGATTATTCTCTATAATAAAGAAAGAAAAGAGTGTCATTGGCAGACTATGGTTCAGCTGATAAGTTGAAGGAGAAAAAGGATTCAGGAAAGTGTCAAGAGGCCAGTGTTTGGGGCAGTGGATTTGGGGGAAAATCTCCTGTAGCTAGATGATCAATTGAGTTGAAGGGTAGATATATTTCACATGCAATTTGAATTTACTTTTACATATTTTGCTGATGTATTTTTTTTTTTTTTTTTTTTTGAGAAGGAGTTTCGCTCTTGTTGCCCAGGCTGGAGTGCAATGGCGCGATCTCGGCTCACCGCAACCTCCGCCTCCTGGGTTCAAGCAATTCTCCTGCCTCAGCCTCCCGAGTAGCTGGGACTACAGGCACGTGCCACCATGCCCAGCTAATTTTTGTATTTTTAGTAGAGACGGGGTT
>PVKV010002684.1:24484-53392 GCA_004027835.1 Alouatta palliata | reverse complement strand
GCTGATGTATTTTTTAGTAGAATTCTGCTTAACAATATTCTGTATTCCTGTTTGGTTTTGGTGAGTTTTGAGATGTCAAGGAGCAGGGTACATGTCCCATATTAAGTTATCCCCTAGGGTGGGCCTAAAGGAACAATCCTGAAACAAACTGTGGAAGTTAGGAATTAATTGAAGACAGGCTATCAAAGTTGGAGTCTAACCTTCCAGCCCTTACTTTTTACTCCTCTACTAAAATTTGCAAAAATCTTTAATGGGACCTTCGTTTATCTACAAGGAGTTGAGTTCAGTATTATCTCTCATTCTCTCTCTCTCTCTCTCTTTCTCTCTCTCTCTCTATATATACACACACACACACATACACATACATACACACACATATGTATATATTTTTTAAAGGCTCTAATCCCTTCCCTCTCCCTACTCTCCCTGATAAAGAGTTTAGGGTTGTTAAACTTAGGGGCATCATAAAGTTGTCCTAGGGTTACAAGTATAACTTCTTAGAAGTAAGCTCCAGACATTGATATTGGTAATATTAAGAATTATCTGATTATTTAACTAACACTGTGACACGTCTCCCATAAAATATTCCATAATATCATTAAAACCATGTGAAACCATTTATAAAAAGTCATTTTTACTTTTTATTGCTTTACCATTTTCTAGGTTCCAGGAAGGCTAGGTTCTACACCTACTATAACGTTTTCCAATTGTAACTGAAAACAAATACTAGCTACAATTAAATAGGCAAAAAAATGCTTTTGAAATACACACACACACCATCTATATAATTATTATACATACATAGATATAGATGTGGATATCTCTATCTCTCTCTCTCTCTATCTCTCTGTAGATCATGCCATTGCATTCCAGCCTGGGTGACAGAATGAGACCCTGTCTCAAAAAAAAAAAAAAAAAAAAAGACAAAAAACCCCTATCTCTCTAATGTTTGTTCCAAGTTAACAGCTCTAAGCTTTTATTTTTACATTCTTAAAATTACAAATGTTATATACATTCATCAGAAAAATTTGAAATACTGAACATGGTTAAATATATTTACAATCCCAACTATTTTAATACTAAACATGTTGATTATTTCATTCCTGATTTCTTCCCCTTAAGCTTAGTGGGTTTTGCCTTCCCTCCCTCCCTCCCTCCCTCCCTCCCTCCCTCCCTCCTTCCTTCCTTCCCTCCCTCTCTCCCTCCCTTTCTTCCTTCCCTCCATCCTTTCTTCCTTTCGAGTTGTTTGTTTCATTTGTTTTTATTTTTACTTTTTTGAGACAAGGTCTTGTTAAATCATCCGGGCTGCAGTGCAGTGGCATGATCACGGCTCGCTGCAGCCTTGAATTCCTGGGCTCAAGCGATCCTCCCAGCTCAGCCTCCTGAATAGCAGGGACCACAGGCACACACCACTATGCCTGGCTAATTTTTAAATTTTTCTTGTAGAGATGAGGTCTCACTATGTTGCTCAGGCTGGTCTCCAACTCCTGGACTCAAGCAACCCTCCCTCCTCATCTTCCCAAAGTGCTGAGATTACAGGTGTGAACCACCGCTGCTGGCCAGTTGTTTTAAAACAACTTTTTAAAAATACATCATCTGTTTGTAAAACAGCTCTTGGAAAATAAAATTTGTTTAAATATAAAACAAAATAAACTCCATTCATGAGATACTACATACATCATGTGAAAACAACAGTCTGATCTCCAGGTTATGAATGCCAGAATTAAAAAATCACTACAAAAATTAAAAAATTAAAAATACACTTTTAAAGCCAAAAATTACTATGCAGAAAATGTCCGAGTTTCCAGTTTGGCAAAAGTTGTATACAGTTATGTGAAATATTTAATAAACTGAATTTTCCCCCATTGTGTAAACAAAATGACTAAGTCTGTGTCTGGCAATTACAATCTGATTCCATAGCTACACAAAAAAATGCAGACACTGTCTGTATCGCTGTATTTTTTAGGTTAAGAGAGGGAAGGTAAGGTGATTGCAGTGAACAAAAAATGTGGGAAGAAAAAATACTGTATACCAGATAGCATACAATAATGGTGGGAAAAAAAGCCTATTAATGCATCTCCTCATGATGCAAAGGCCATCCTCCAAGTTCGAAAAATTAATTAAGAAGGATAGGGTAAGAGTTTAAATAATTGCAATTTCACTTGAAAAAATCCACTTATGATGGAAAAAACATGGAGGATTTATACATGTTGGTTGGAAAAAGAAAATCTGTCAGCTTTCTTTGCGCAAATTAAGAAAGAGTAACTAAGTTTATCAATCTTTAACATTACTTATACTGTTGTTAACAAATTAATAATAGCAATTTTGGCTGCACATATGGATTAGAACTTTTGACCACATGCTGATTGAACCCAGTGAGGGAAGACACCAAATAAACCTACATTTAATTTTAATTTAATTTTGTGCACTCCATTCTTTTTTTTTACATTTGTCAACAAACAGATTTAGCAAAATAACAACAGGTTGAGTTGGCATATATTGCTTATGGACCCCTGAGATTGTTTTGACTATTTAAATCTCAGTTGTATTGAATCCTTAATAACAGGAATAGGATTTGCTGGGAGAGGAGAAATACTAGAAAGATCCGTAGAAGCTGTTTTCTGAGAGCCCAACAGAAAACCTCTTAGGTTCCCGGTTCAGTGGTATTTTTCTTTATATAAAGTTGTTTCTTTATTTCTGTATTATGCCAACTCAAAGCAAGACTGTTAGCATCTTCACTTGTTTTATCTCTTCTCTTTTTTGGGGGGGGAGTCAGGGGCAGTGGTGAGGAAGCATTCCTCTTTATGAGGTGAGGATGTCCTCTTGACTTCTACGACAGGATTAGGTAATTTTGTTTCTCCATTTCCTAAAAGCCTAGCTTGGTTTACCAGATGTGTTAAAGACTCTAGACTAGAGAACAAAGACTTTCGTGGTGGAGAAATAGCTGATTCTGTGGCAGTTTGAGGAATGCTCTCACTCTATGTACGAACTTTCACTGAAATTTACTTGTGCCACAGAAACTTCAGTAGCCTTTATATTGGTCACAGATGCTGCAGCAACAGCTGTTGCAAGACTGTATCTGTACTGATAGGTCTCAGAACAGTTCAATGAACCAGTCTTCAGAACACAAGCAGATTAAGGCACAGGCTTGCTAATATCACTGTCCATTGATAAGCATTGCAGCAATTTTCATGCATATTTCAAAAATCTTGCTGTTTATTGCTTGCCTATAAACTATATCTGTGAAAGACTGAATATCATAAGGGAAATAAAGACTGAGGTTGTCAGAGTGTTTTACTTTTGTAAACACTAACTCAATGACCTATATTGTATGAAATTCTTCCGTATTTGTTTTTATCATCCTTCTTTAATTCTTAATCTGTGTGACAATTGTGCTCTGTTCCTGGCTAAAATTCTGGACATGCTCCCTAGTTTTTCCAGTCTCTCTTAATCAATAAAAATATTTTAATCTCTTCAAAGCATTAACAAGTTCGATTTCATTTCATAATGAGAACTCTAATTTAATATTATTTCAAATGCCAACATTATTCAGTGTTAAACTTTTCTCCTCCTCAAGCTCAGATCTGCTTGAGTACTGGAAGCCTGCAGCAGGAGAAGGATGTGAACTGGATTTCTGTCTTAGTTGTTTGCTAATCACTATATGACTGGATAAGTGACTGGCTTAATTGGAATCTAGTGTTAGAAAACACTGGTGATAGTAATTTTCCATGATGCCGCTCTCTCACCATGGCATACATTAATGGAGTACTTAGCAATTTCCCTATTGAGGATCTCCCATTTCTACCCTTTGGTGAGGGTAATGCCTTGTGTCTAGCTGTCCATATACAATTTCATCCTTGCCCCCTGGACTTTTAGCTGTTTATCTTTCAGTTGGTGTTCCTGTGTCTCCCCAATCAGTCCTCTGTGCTGGAAAAATCCTATGAAAACCCCAGACTGTACCCCTTTCTCAAGGTCATATTTGGTCCCCAGAAAACCTCACCTTTGTTGGATAAGGAGCTCGATCCCAGGGCAGCCATCTCTCCTCCACCACAAATAAGGGGCAGCACCAGCCATCTAACTCGCCTTTAGAATTCATGAGTATAAGTCACATGTCTGTCCTCTTGTTCTTCACACCCTTGGAAACACATGTGAAGCTCTCCTTAGGGATCTTGAACCTCCTCTCATGAATTGAGGTGAGGTCAAGTACAGCACGTTTAAATCTTTCTTGAAATAAATCCTCTCTCCACTACACACTCACTAAATAACGAGTAAGGTGGCTAAAATGAAAAAGAATATGCCAAGTGTTAGTGAGGATGCAGAGCAACTGGAACCCCTATATATTTCTGGTGGGAGTATAAGTCGATAAAATCACTTTGGAAAATATTTTGGCATTATATACCAAAGCTTAGCATATCCATTTTCTGTGACCTAGCCATTCCACCCTTTAGGCACATGTCCACATATGATCAACTAAAGTGTATTCTTAAAAGCCCTACTGATAATTGCCCCAGACTGAAAACTGCCTAATTATACATCAACAAAAGAATAAAAAAATGGTTGTATAGTCACATGATGAAATGATATATATTATTAAGAATGATCATTGTACAACTGCATACATCAATAAATAATCTATTTTCTGATCCGGTGCTCATGTTATGAGTAAATTTAGTTAATAAAAATGTATTACACCGTACGTTTATAATATGTGCATTTGTATTTTGAATATTATACTTCAAAAATAACTATAAAACAAAACTAAAAAACAACAAAAATGAAATTAGCTATCTGAACTTTTTAATCTCATCCTCTTATATAAGTTTTTAATCTCAACCTCCTGTTTCATCTATGCAGGATTTGCAAAGATGGTGACACGATCTGTTCATGTCACCATCTTTGCAAATCCTGCATAGATAAACCTGCCCCTTGGTTTAGAGAGTGTGGTTACCAAGCACTGTTGTTCCCTTCTCAGCCTTTGCGACCTCTTTCTGAGCCTACGGTACGAACTGCATTTATCATCTGGTTATCTAAATGACATCCTTGGTACAAAGATATTAGAAGCTTGGGGATCCAAACGAGGACTCTGCCCATGCTCAACGGCAGGGAAAAAGATCAAAAACTTACCAAATGGGGCATGAATTGACAGCCGTTTCTACATTAGCCTTGACAGTCACAATTCTGGACTCATTCGGCCCAGTTCTTCTGGTAATATCCCTATGAATTCACATGTGATATGGATTGACAAAGTGATGAAGCTGAATTGGAAGAGCATTTATGGAAAATACATCAGAGGGGAGAAGAGGTTTCACTTATATTAATCTTTGTCAATTATTTTATTATGATGCAGGCAGGCACTCTGAAATTCACAAATATTTAATATTCTTTGAGCTAAATTGTTCTTTCTTACATCCATATTTACCCTGTACCCAACAAGATTGCATTTACTGAAGCAGTACCAAAGTCGCAGGAGATGTGGGCAGACTCTCCGAAAGAGGATGACTACCAGCCACAGGCATGAAGATTTTTGTATTTCAAGATACATACTGATGCGCTGTTTTCCTTTTGACAATGTTAACAGCAATACGCAGGATGATCAATTTTCCCACATCCTCATCAGTATTAGCTGGTATTTATTTAAATACAGGCACATACGGTTTTCATAGGTAGAAATGGCCTTTCAACACTTCAAATCTAAAAACAAAGAAAGCATATTAGCAATAATTTTATCTTCTACTTTTTGGGAATTTTTTTTCAGCACAAAATGACTATTTTACCAAGTTGCGGTTCCGTCTAAACGTAAAACTGAGCTTCTTTTCAATCTCTAGGAAAGAAACTCCATAAAAAATACAAGCACAATGGTCTCAGATTTCTCAATTAGTTTAGCAATTGATAATTATGTTAATCTGAGAAGACCTTGGTAGATACTATCTGAGATGGCATCACTCTTTTGTTCATTGTACTATCTAATGCCAAGCTAATGCCAGAATAAATTATTAGCAATTATTGTTCTCTCTTTCAATAGCTGGCATATGGAACAAATACTGTTTTTTTCTTGTTTGTGCAATAGTTTATTATAATGCATATTGTAATTTCAGAAGATTTTCTTGTAACTATCTGAAATTATTATTATCATGATGGCCATGACTATCTCTGAATAGGAAACTTTCTTAAGATATACCAAAGACAATGATGAGGCTCTTACAATTTTCTATTTTTTCTTTTGTATCTCAATAAGAGATATCCTTTATAAAACTTAGAATTTGCAGCACTATTCCAAGATACCTCATACTTTATATTATCATAATAGAGTTAATGAATATTCTGTTAGTATTCTTAATAATAATTTTAATCATATCATATACCAATTTTAAGTTTTATTGAAGCATATTTACATACCCTAAAATTCATAAAGCATATGATTTGATGATTTTTAGTAAATCAGAGAACTATGCAACCATCATCACAATTCAAAATGATTCTACTTTCCTATTTACCTTCACTTCTTAGACCCGCCCCCAACCATGGGTCACAACTAATCTGTTTTTTTTTTTCTCTATATTTCCTTTTCTGGACATTTCACATAAATAAAATCATACAATAGGTGGTCATATTTGTCTGGCTTCTTTCACTTAGCGTTTTAAATTTTTTTATTTTTCAGTTTTTATTTATTTTTAAATTAATTTTTAAAATTTCCATTGCTTATTGAGGAACAGGTAGTGTTTGTTTACATGAGTAAGTTCTTTAGAGATATTTTGTGAGATTTTGGTGCACTCATCATCCAAGCAGTATACACTGTACCCAATTTGTAGTCTTTTATCCCTCATCCCCTTCTCACCCTTTCCCCATGAGTCCCCAAAGTCCATTGTGTCATTCTTATGCCTTTGTATCTCATAGCTTACCTCATCGTATGTTATGAGTGAGAACATACCATGTTTGGTTTTCCACTCCTGAGTTACTTCACTTAGAATAATAGTCTACAATCTCATTCAGGTCTCTGCGACAGATTCATCTATATCATAGCATGTACCATTAGTTCCTCCCTTTTTATTGCTAAATAATTATCTATATATACTACATTTTGTTTATGCATTCTTCAACTGATGGATATTTAGGTCGTTTTTAGTTTTTGACTATTATGTACAATATCGTCATGAACATTTGCATTCAAATCTGTGTATGGACAAATGTTTTCATTTTCTGTGGGGTAGATACTTATGAGTAAAACTGTTGGGTTGAATAGCAAGTTGTTTCATTCACTATCTCAACCACAGGCAGATGTGATGTTGGCCTTCTCTGATTGCTTGCCACCAATATCACCACTGTTTGCAACAAGGACCCTGAACATGTATAACCAAATCAAGCTAGACTCCACTGGAAGTGAAATTCCTGATTTTTTGACTTGCTCCATCCTAGTAGAACTACCACCCAGAATGAGCTTGATGGAGAAGGAGTAAGGAGGGGACAGAAGGGAGCAACTACACGATAAAATGCAGTAGACTGACATTCTTCCCACCTGAAGTAGCAGTTTTTCAAGCATAAACAAATGCTTTCCGGATTGTTGCATGCCTTTGGTCAATTTTCAAACAATATTGAAATGAATGTTTTGACAACTTGATCTAGTTGTATCTCTGTGTTTTGGGCAGAAGGTTTGCCAATCTCCTCATTCCACCATTCTGGAAGTCTTTCCTCCTCCAAATACCAGTTTTGTAAGTTAAAAATTAATGAAAACAAAGATATCAAGGCATCTTCTTCAGGCGCATACATGTTCTTCAGGCATATACATGTTTACTGAAATAATGCTTTAGGGGAAAAAAGGTTGTTATGTGAGTGTCGATAGGCTAGACAGTATTATTTCATGAAAATATGCTAAGTTGAGAATACAATAAAATGTAACATGACATCTGATTATCTATCCCTTCTGATTTGAGGAAGCTATACAAAATGTATTTTCCTTCCTTGTGTCTGAACCCTCAGCTCTCTCCTCAACTCAGGGAGTCTGTTGGGCTTCCTCTGGGTTCCTTCTCCCTCAACCATGGGTTGAGAATTCTGTAAGCAGTAAAGTGGGGAAAACATAGATAGGGCCATGTTAGTTGTTTCCCATCTTTCAGGAATAACTAACTGTCTTTCATTGTACATTGTTTTTAAAAAACAGCATTTCATATATCTTTTATGATTGTTTTGTTTTCAGGTGGGAAAGCCAATCTGGTACATTTCACTGGATTCTGTTCAGAATTGCAAGTTATAGTCAATAAATTTTGATCCTAGATGTCGTATTACTTTTCAACTTAAAAAATTATTTTTAATTTTTGTAGATACATAAGTATATATAGGGCTATATGGGATATTTGATACAGGTATACAACGTGTAATAATCACATCAGGGTAAATGGGGTATCTATCGCTTTGTGTTACATACAATTACACTCTTTTATTTCTCCAATGTCCAAGCCTTTCCATATGTCATGTCACTTCCCTGTAAAGGAATAAGCATGAATCTTACTTTGTACCAATGATGGGGCAACACAATAGTTTTACATAGTTCAGAACCCTTTTCTTTATCCTGTTCCCAAGTTCTCCACCTGTATACACATATACACGCGCACGCACATGCATACGTGCACACATACACACACACATCTTTTTTTTATCAGTAGTAATGTTTAATTAACCATGCACTTGCTTTCCAAAGGCTCACTGTGAATTAGCTTAGCAAGCTTAGAGGAACTTCATACGTATATAGAACTGTCCTTTTTCTTTCAGGCAGAAAAGGGAAGGACAAGAAGAGTCTAGGCTGTACTGCACAGCTCCCTCATGCCATTTGAAAATACTTCACTGTTCACTTGCATATCTCTCATTATGTCTCTCTTTCTCACTCAAGCACACACACACACACACACACACACACACCCCCCACAATGAGTTTGTCACTTAATTGCCTGTGGCAAAAGTTAATGCTCTAACAAACTAGGTATTAACTGAAGTAATGAGTGGTATCATGTAAGTTATCACCATTATAAACCATACTCAACAGTTTAGAAAATCAGTAATATTATTAAACAAAGGTTAGTGCTTCTGGAAGAGTTCCTTGGTCAACAGTTGATTTCTGACAGATTGTGACTAATTTTTCTGCTTCCTGGGAGGTAGAACACGTTCTGCTGCCCAGTAACTATTAAGAGTTATGTATTTTGAAAAAAGTCTCTCTCTCACACACACACACACACACACTCTCTCTCTCTCATTATATATATATGTGTGTGTGTGTGTGTATATACACACACACACACACACACACACACACACACACACACACATATATATACATGCATATATATAGTAGAGATGGGGTTTTGCCATGTTGTCCAGGATGGTGTCAAACTCCTAGGCTCAAGCGATCTTCCCACCTTGGCCTCCTAAAATGCTGGAATTACAGGCATGAACCATCGCCTGGCCACACACACACACACGCAAACACACACACATACCACTGCCTGGCCACACACACTCACACGAACCGTAGTACTACATTGTAACTTCTATCAGTTACAATGTAGTACTATGAGGAGAAGGCAGGCAGTGGGGGTGGCTACAATCCAGGCCTGATACGAGTTCTTCTTTGATTTTTCCACACACAAACCCTTTTATTGCCTTAGGATAAATAAATGAAAAGCATGGAGTAGCGTGACATATTTGGGCATTTTCTTTAAATGCGAGTTTGCCGTCCCCAGTAGTCAGGAATGGTACTAATCCAGTGGAAGGACTCTTCATGCTGTGGCTATTTACTTAACGTTGCTATTTACAAATGTCATCTTGGAGCTGCCAGATAGAGGAATGCAGATTCACAGAAGACTTAGCGGCAGCAATTCCCAGGGAAGATGATCTGTGTTCTGTCAAAATATATTTCCTTAACAGAGCTTTTGGAGACTGAAGTTGTCGGAAAACAACTGGGAAATATTTGTTAGCACAACAAATAGAAAACAACACCATTCTGACTGAACATTCTTGACAGAATGAGCTGTGGCTTGTATTTAAGATCGTGCTATTTTAATTGGAATTTTCCATCTCATACCCCAAGTCCCTTCATTAAGCACATCCCTATAGGTCTTATCCTTTGCGCATAAAATCTCATTTTATATTTAGTTTTTCCATCTTCACTACTATATATTCTACAGCAAAAAGCTGTAAACATGAACACATAACTTATGAATGCACCACAGGAACAAAGATGTGGTAAATTCTTTGTAAAAGGATAAAAATGACATAGTATAATGTAGAGTTAAGGATGTTCCACTGAGAGACAGGACACCTGCTTTCCTCTTTTGAATTTGCGACTAAACTATTGGGCAACCACTGGTAATTACAAACATCCCTGTACTTAAAGACTCTCATTTGTAGAATGAGGAAACTGAATGAGATATTGCCTGGTGTACCATTATATTCCGTAGTGTACCCTTGTATTCTAGCGATTACTGCACAACTCCTACATGGTAACCATAATGCTGAACATCGTCCTGTTTCATTTGCTCCTTACCGCACCCTTGGAAAGAATAAGGAGAGCGCCATTGACACAGCCTGAAAGTTGCTAGGGTGGTCCTCTGTATTCCGATAAATGTACTGTGCTCCTCACCTGAACAAAAATGTTACTAATGGCCACAGCTACTTCTTGTCATGCAAGGTGTCCTTCTAGGATCCTGTGTTTCAAGTACTTGACAGATGAACACATTTTATGAATTTATCAAGGTGTTGGAGTACAAGCTGATTAACAGCCACTTCCCTCAGCTTCTAGCCCTTCTTTGTTGTTGCTCTAGACAATAACCACCACCCCCGCCACCACCAGCACCACAGAATCCATCCAGCAACTAGGAAAGAATGCCGGACACAACCTTGTGAGATTCTCTCCAGTATTAGATCCTTTATCCACTCTGCCTGGACACAACACTGTACTACCAGTTGTGAAGTACTTTAAATAATACCTTTGACATGACTATCATAGTCACCCCTCCTTTACTTTTACCTGCAGGCCTCAGTCAAAATGAGATGACTTCCGGCATAAAAAGATGTTTTCCAAAGTTCCTGGTAGAGGGTTAAAGTTGATTTAGAATTGACATTAATTTGGCTGAGATTTTCAAAAGCTATTTTTCAAGCTCTTTGCCTGGGCTCAGTCTCATTACTCTGACTCTGTATGGGGACCTGGTTCCTGATGATCCCTACTTCTCTCTGAGGCCCTGACAGGAGAATGTCTTCAGCTTTGCTGACCCTTCTGTCCATCTTTATTGTCAGTACTTGCCTGACATGTCCTCTTCCTGTGGTTAACAGTTTGCTAGATCTATTCCTTTTAAAACTTGTACACATTTTATGCCCTGACCTAAGACCTTCTCTGACCTTCAGCAGAATTTATTCCCTCTCAAATGCATTTGGCTTGTTTGAGGCCCTTTGACTTCTATTCGACCCAAGGCTATAGGCCTCTGGGGAGTTTACTCATGTTATATCTATCTTTCCACCTTAAAAGTAACAAAGGTGTTTTCTTCTTGGCTGGTCAATTTTTTACTCCTGTCATTATCACTCTCAATTATACAATATATTTTACTTATCGATCTTATTTTGTAGTAACATAGAAGGTAAGTTCTATTAAGGTAGGATTTATTTCTATCTTGTTCACCGATGTGTTTCAAGTGCTTGAAACAAGATCTAGTATAATTAGGTCCTTGGAAAATGTTTGTTGAATGGTTGAATAAATGCATAAAACCGTACTCTAGTTCCTTTTTGTCTTTAACCATTGTGTTACAAAAGTTATCTACTAATAATTTTAAATTATATAAACCAAGAATAAATAGATCATTGCACAAAACCAGAAAATAATTTGGCAGAAAATTTTTGCCCTAGATAGACAGAGTTGTGCTTGGTCAGAATGGTGAAGAATTGGTCTGAATGGGTAAATTGTGTAAACTGAGTCGGGGTGGACTAGAGGCTAGAGTAGCTATTGTTCTAATTACTCAGCGAACTTCATGAAACTTGTCTGTACATAACATACTTATCCCCCTCACAGATCTCTCTGCACGAATGCTTTTATCTGAATTTGAGTTTCCATACCCCTTTCTAGGAGGATTTTATGGATATGTTTGGCATGTCTGCTGCAGTGTGAAGCTAATTTGCCTTCAGGAATATGTTCTCCATACAGGCAACAGCAGGTAGGCTTCAGGTATACCCCATTCACTGCCATATTAGAGGGTGATTGGTGTGCAGAGAGTTTCATGAAAATTATTTTATTTTGTATTTCTAGAGATGTTACTGAATTATTTTTATCATTGTATTGATGCTCTTAAACTACAACAGAAATTCTCAAAGTAATTAGGCTTAAGTAAAACACAGATGCATACAGACCACCAGCCAAACTCATGAATATCAGTGACAAGCATTTACCACGGTCATTTCTGATATTGAACACTGATTCAATATTGTGAAGAACTGTATTTTTAAATGCTTTCTTTCTAGGATGTTGATCAATACCCACAGGTCATGACCCTCTTTCAGGAAACTACTTCACTCACTGCTGCCTCAATAGGCATGTTTTGTGACCTAAATTCAAGTTCAGGCTATAGCAAGGTGGACAGTAGAGGACATCTGACTGAAGACTCATTAATCCATAGACAGCTCCATACTTTGTGGTCTGATAGAAGAATTATGTCAACCCAATTTTCTTTCTCAATAATTTGAACACAGGCAGGGTGTGGTGGCTCACACGTGTAATCCCAGTGCTTTGGGAGGCTGAGGTGGGGGGATTGCTTGAACCCAGGAGTTCAAGACCTGTCTCAGCAACATGGCAAAATCCTGTCTCTACTGAAAATACAAAAATTAGCCAGGTGTGGTGGCAGGTGCCTGTAGTACCAGGTACTTGGGAGGCTGAGGTTGGAGGATTGTTTGAACCTGGGAGACGTAGGTCGCAATGAGCAAGGATCACGCCATTGCACTCCAGCCTGGGTAACAGAGCCAAACGCCATCCCCACCCCCGCAAAAAAAGGAATTTGAATACGAATACAAAGAGTGAGAAATAATTTACCAATTGGAACTTCAGGCAGATGCTGAAGGAATGCAGTGAGAATATAAAAAGTTAACATTCACAGAATCCCTACCATGTGCCTGACACTATCTTACACATTAAACAGGCTATCTTTTAAATCTCCATAATAGCTCTATGGCCAAGGCATTGCTCTTAATTTGCAGGCCCACAGAAAGTAAATTATTTAGTTACCTGATTATGTATTAACTAGCGGGGCCAGGATTCAAGCCTAGGTCAATGTGATTTCAGAGGCTCTCCTCTTAATCATTGTATGGTACTGATTACAGAGGAAAAAGGACTTTGTTCAAGTTCAGTTGGAGGATAACCCATGAGCATCTAGAGAATACCAGCTGTTTGTGACAAGAAATGGAATGGAATGAAATGGAACAGAGAGAAGCAAGGATAGCTTGTGAGAAAATATTTCCTAGGAGAAAGGAGAGAGAGGCTGGTCTCAAGAACTGCTTTAGTTTAGTGTGGTGTTCTGCTGTTAGACTGAATTTCAAACCATCTGTATTCTTGCACATTACTTGAGAAATTCTTTGTCCTTTGCCAATAAAAGAATTTTTGAAAGTTGTATGTACTAATCAGAACCATAAAAATCTATTTTAAAGAGAGAACACGCACAATTAAGATGTGTGTGCTATAAGTGTCTCATTCTTTCCTTCTGCTTCTCCCTTCACCTGCCAGTCTGTTTCCCTTGGGAAGATTGGTACAGAGACGGACCCAGTGAAGGCAGGGTCAGGAGGTCTGATGTTCATTTCTGTTTTGGATGTTCCTCACTGAATGGTCTCTTGATTATGAGGAAGACTGTAGCCCTAACGAAATGCCTAGAGCCCAATAAATGCCAGCTTTTTTTTCTCCAATGCCGCATGTACTATGCACTTCTGTTGGGAAGCGTTGTGCCTGGGGGTCATGCAACTGCCGATGTGTGCTTCCTCAAATTGCATTACACAAGCAGCTCTCCATTTTAACAGCCACTCCTGAACCCCAGAATCTAAAGTATCAGGGAAGGTCTTGGATAAACTCCTAACACTCGTGAACTATGAGTCTGCTTTATCCATGGAATATACTTCTCACCTTCTAAATTGGAGTTTTTTTCTAAAAATCCCTCTTTTCCATCTTTGGATCCCTTTCCTTTGTTCTTTGCCTTCACTTTGCTCTTTCACCAAGTCTGGGTCAAGTTTTCAACTCATCTTCTGGAGTACCTTCAAATTCTCTATCCCTTTGAAAACTGCAAATGAAGAACTACTCTATGAAGACCAGAATGACCTAGTCAATGGTTGAATTGATTTCTTTCAGTTTTACAAAATCTCAGTAACCTCTCATCAATTACATGACAATGCATTTAGTTTTCAAAATGTGCCATGATAAATTAGATATCTAAATATCAGATGAAACCAAGGCTTTCCGGGATTTCTTTAGATACTACCTGGGCTTGTGTATCTGGGGAGCATATGTAGGTTGGCTTTTCATAAAGAAAGGTCAAAACTGCAATGCCTTCCTCTGTTACATAGATTATGAATGGGATGATTAATATAACTTCATTGTTCAATCCATCAAAAGACATTATGTTTAATTAAAATAATAAGTAGGAGATATCAAGATACAATTCCATTTTAAAATATATAAGTAAAACTATTTTTTATCAGTTTAAGGAGTAGCACACTCATGTGCTGGATTAATTATCTACCATGAGTATCTGTTTTTTTTTTTTTTTTTTTTTTTTTTTTTGCTAACAAGTCCAGTTTAGTGAGGCACAATTTAGATACTGTAGAATTTAACATTTTTATGTGTAGTTTGACAAGTTTTGATAAATGTATACAGTCATATACCCACCACCATAATCATAATATAAAACATTTCCCAAAAGTTCCTACATGTTGCTTTATAGTAAATGCCTTTTCCCCATCCCCAGCCTCTGTCAAGCACTCATCTCATTTTTTTTTTTTTTTTTGCTTTTTTTCAGAGTGATGTTCTATAATAGGATCATACATTTTGTTAACCTATTGTTCTTGGTACCCTTCACTTAGCATCATGCAGCTGAGATACTTCATATTGTCACCTGTACCTGTAGTTTGCTTCTTTTTAATGCTCAGTAAAATTCCATTGTCCAGATGTATCTTAATTAGCTTATTCATTTACGAGTTGAAAGACATTTGAGTTATTTCCATTTTTGGCTATTATGAACAAAGCTGCTATGAATATTTTTTGTATAAGTTTTTGTGTAAACATGTTTTCATAACTCTTGGGAAAATACTCAGGGGTAACTTTTTCTTTTATTTTCAAGTAAATATACACACATTTCATACCTCATGAATTGTCATTATATATGAAAATTGTCATTATATATATAACATATATATGCATAAAATATATTAGATATTGTTTATTATATATATACGTCATTCTTTAAGATGAGACAAATTCATTTATTAACTGGAAAAAACAGGTTATTACATTAACTAAGTCTTTCACTTGAATGAGAGTGTTTTGTGTTTAAGGTCTGATACTTTGGTCCTCTCCGAAAACTCCCAGAGAAATAATTCAGAAATTTGAATAGAAGCTAAGCTTTTAAATTCAACATTTTGCTTTTGCTTTTATATTTCAGACACGATATAACACTTGTTGACTGTACCAGTAGCTTTGTTCCTCTTTCAAGGGTTTTGAATTTGAATTTTGCATTTCATGATTTTGAAAAACTTTCTAAAATAATATATTTTCAAAATTTCTCTACAGAATGATAAAAATCAACCAGTTTTTCTTCACTGTACACAAAACTCCTTAAGACAAAATTTGTTGATAGAGTAAAAATTATAAATTTAATTTAATTATCCTTTGCTACAGAGTTGGAAAGCAATAAGGGGTGGTAAGAAGTTTTAACAACAAGCACAGTAGATAATTTTAGAGAAAAACATCTTACAGTTTTTCTTCCTTATTTGGAACCCACTAGTTGAGTTCAATCCAATCAATTCACATGATCATGGGATAAGGTGAGTCCCTGTCAGCCCTCTTGGTAGATCATGATCTCGCCTCTCTGCCTATAGTATTTGAACCAGGATGGATTTCTAGACTGGTTTAAGCCAATCAAATGCTCTTCCACAGAAATATGGATTGAGACTGTGCTAAAGTTCTCTGTGTGAGTATGTCTGAGTCATATATGCTCAGGGGCTGTAGAGACAGCTGTTTTTCCTCCATTTAACTGAGAAGAAGAGGATGCTCATCTGCAAGGAGAAATGAAGCAGATGTGCAGAGAAACGGAGAAATGAGGTGTATGTCCCAATGACATTCTTAGAACTGGTTCCACTCTAAAGTTTCTGATGGTTCCTGAGGCCCAGGACACAATCTTCTTGTGATCTGTGAAACACTTAAAGAGTGAAATTTTGGTTTAACTGAGCTTGACATGATTTCTATCACTTACCATCAAAGAGTTTCTAACTGCTATATCCACAAGTTTTGCACTACTCTCCCCCTGACTAATTATGGGATTAGGTAAGATGCTCAAATTCTCTGAGTTCTGGTGTTTTCTGGGGTTGGTGGATCAGAACACAGGATTTAGAGTTAGTCAAAACTGACTTCAGATGTGGATTCTACCACTTCCCATTTCTGTGAGTTGGGAATTGTTGTTTAACTCCATTCAGCACTCTTTTCTCCACTATAAAAGAGAGATAATAGTAACTTAGAATTTCTCTGAGATTTTAGTGAGGAAATATTTGTAAAATAATTAGGATAATTCCTATTGTATTGTAAGGGTTCAATAAATGGTGATCCCTGTTGATTACTTATAATTCTGTAAATTTTCCTTCCTTCCATTCCTTTTTCTTTCTTCTTTCCATAAATATTTTATTGTTCTATGTGCTAAAACTTATGTTAAGGATGTTTCATGTTGATAAAGGTACAAGACACAGTCACCAAAGAACTGGAATTCTCACTAGAAAAGCAGATTCATAAGTATAGCCAAGGTGTCACTTTCCAAGCACAATACAGACATGTGTACAGGGGCATTCACCCACAAGGCAGGCTAAGAAGAGATGCAGCAAAGGTTCACATAGCCCTTTCACAATTTCATTGCCAATGAAGAAAGTAGTTATGGCATACAAGGGCCTGTAGGCAATGGCATTTCCTGACATGAAAGCCTGCATGCAGAATAAGATTTTTATGAAGGGCTTCTTGAAATTTGGTGATTTCTATTTGGGCCTCTGAGGTCAGACACACTATGATGGTGTCAAGCGCCTGTAAAGAAGAATTACTCAGAGTAGTGGGCTACTGAAGTCCCTGACCTAGTCTTTCAAAAAATGACAAAAGATAACCATATGGTCAGTGGACAAATGGTCTCTGATAGGCTTCCTCTAATAACCTTTTTAACTCACTTGATGTTTACTGCTGTAAAGGCCTGTATTCCAGTGACTGATGCCTATTTCCCAACATCAGAAAGCTCTAACGCAGCATTCAAAGAGAACAGCACCATAGGTTAAATAAAAACATATTCCACTAAAAGTCCATCTTGAACTAAAGTGTCTCATTTCCATATTCAAGTTAGAATCGGTGGTACATTTGTTGGATTTTATTTTATTTTACTTTATTATTATTTAAATTTAACTTTTATTTTAAGTTCAGGGGTATATGTGCAGGTTTGTTAAATAGATAAACTTATGTCATGGGTATTTGTTGTATAGCTTATTTCATCACTCAGTTATTAAGCCTAGTACCCATTAGTTATTTTTCCTGATCCTCTACCACCTCCTACCCTCCATCCTCTGATAGGCCCCAGTGTGTGTTGTTCCCTTCTGAGTGTCCATGTGTTCTCATGATTTAGCTCCCACTTATAAGTGAGAACATGCAGTTTTTGGTTTTCTTTTCCTGTGTTCATTTGCTAAGGATAATGGCCTCCTGTTCCATCCATGTTTCTGCAAAACACGATCTTGTTCTTTTCTCTGGCTACATAATATTTCATGGTATATATGTACCACATTTTCTTTATCCAGTCTACCACTCATGAGCATGTAGGTTGACTCCATGTCTTTGTTATTGTGAATAATGCTGCAATGGACAAATGCATACATGTGTCTTTATAGTAGAAAGATTCATATTCCTTTGGATATACCCAGTAATGGCACTGCTGAGTTAAACAGTAGTTCAGTTTTTAGGTCTTTGAGGAATTGCCACATTCTCTTTCACAATAACTGAACAATTTACAACAGTGTATATGCATTTGTTTTCTCTGCAACCTCACCAGCATCTGTTACTGTTTGACTTTTTAATAGTACCATTCTGACTGGTGTGAGATGGTATCTCATTGTGGTTTTGATTTGCATTTCTCTAATGATCAGTGATGTTGAGTTTTTCTTTTTTTCATATGTTTTTTGGCTACATGTATGTCTTCTTTTAAGAAGTGTCTGTTCATGTCGTCTGCCCCCTTTTAAATGGGCTTGTTTGTTTTTTCTTATAAACTTAACTTTCTTGTAGTTGCCAGATATTAGACTTTTGTCACATGGGTAGATTGCAACAATTTCTCCCATTCTACTCTGATGATAGTTTCTTTTGGTGTTACTCTGATGAAGTTCTCTCATTTAATTAGATCATATTTGTCTATTTTTGCTTTTGTTGCAATTGCTGTTGGCATCTTTGTGATAAAATCTTTGCCCTTGCCTATGTCCTGAATGGTACTGCCTAGGTTTTCTTCTAGAGTTTTTATAGGTTTGGGTTTTACATTTAAGCCTTTAATCCATCTTGAGTTGATTTTTGTATAAGCTGTAAGGAAGAGGTCCAGTTTCAGTTTTCTGCATATGGCTAGCCAGTTCTCCTAGCACCATTTATTAAATAGGGAATCCTTTCCCCATTGCTTGTTTTTGTCAGATTTATAGAAGATCAGATGGTTGTAGGTGTGTGGTCTAATTTTTGAGTTCTTTATTCTGTTCCATTGGTCTATGTGTTTGTTCTTGTACTAGTACCATGCTGTTTGGGTACTGTAGCCTTGTAGTATAGTTTGAAGTCAGGTAGCATGATGCTTTCAGCTTTGTTCTTTTTGCTTACAACTGTCTTGGCTATTTGGGCCCTTTGATGGTTCCATATGAATTTTAAAATAGTTTTTTCTAATTCTGTGAAGAATGTCAATGGTAGTTTAGTGGGTATAGCATTGAATCTACAAATTGCTTTGGGCAGTGTGTCCATTTTAGTGATATTGGTTCTTCCTATCCATGAGCATGGAATGTTTTTCCATTTATTTATGTCATCTCTGATTTCTTGGCACACTGGTTTGTACTTCTCCTTGTAGAGATCTTTTACTTCCTTAGTTAGATGTATTCCTAGGTAGTTTATTCTTTTTGTGGCAATTTTTGGCCAAACCTAACAGGAGCCAGAAGTCACAGGAGCCCCTGATGCACACTGCAGGCCTCAGCTTCACAGGGCACAGAGAAGAACAGAGAAGAGCTGTTGGTAGAACTAGAACAGATGGAACATAAATGCTATAGTCCCCAAGTCATGATTTGGTTGTTCTTTCTGCAAAGTGGCAGGCTTTAGCTGCTGTTTATTTGTTTGAATTTTTTTTTTTTTTTTCATTTAAGCAGCCTTTATGTCCACCTCTATTTGCAAATGCTCCCTAGCAACTGACTAATGGAGTAGCCCATTTCACATATCAGTCAGTTTCTCTACAATAGCTAACAAACATTGCTCATTATGTGGTAGCTGGTTGAACTTTATAAATTGTGTTTAGAAACTAGACCCATAACTTTTAAAGATAATAAAATTATACCAGTGACAGCTTTGGTAGTCCTTTTGAAATAGATGATATTAAAAAAATTAACTTGGGTAGCATATGTTTAGGGTTGGTGAACTTATAATAGTGGAAGCATCTTAGTGTTTGGGTGCTTTCCTCCTCCAAACAAAAGACAAAAAGTAATCAAATGCGTATGCAATAAATGCCATGCTATACAATTTCATAGGTTTTATTGGCTTGTAATGAACCTAGTGGAGCTGCTTCAGCAGTGTTATGGACGATTTTCTGTACCTAACTCGTGGGACCGTTTGCTCTAGTTTTTCATTTTGTCACTATCCAAGCAGAATGCAGAAGGGTACAATGAGTCTGCAATGCCACATCACATGTATCTTTAGGTCTGAGGTTAAATAAACCTGTGAGTAAATATCAAGCGAAGAAAGACTATTACCTGTAAACCCCATGTTTTAGGATCTGTGCTCTTTATTTCATTTAATTAATTTCTGATACAAATTTGCTTTATAACACTATAACACAATACATTTCCTCAAGCATTGAAATGCACTGTGTGTTTAAGTCCATATTTTAAAAATTTAACAAAGAATACTAGGTGGCTTCTAGATGTAAGCTCTCCCAAAGGACCTGCATGTTATCACAGGATAAGTGGTTCTATCTCTAGTCAGAGAGGACACAGTTGACATTTAGATTCTCATGAGGGTGTCCCAGGTGTGTCATGCCGTGAGGAGCTGCAGAGTTGGAAATGGAAAGGCAGGGAATCAGTACAGGTGCACAGTCCATGAACATGAATTTGAGAAAGCTATACAGCAAGGTCCCTGTGAAAGGACAGGAAACAAAGGACATGTCATGAGGTCATGGTGGAGAAGCGGTTCAAAGGATAAACCTCGGGTCTCCTATTTCTCACCCCTCTCAGGAGGTTGTGTCAACCTCAAGATGCTGTCATTCTGGACCTTGTACAAGGGAATACAGAGGAGTCTAGGGTGTCCATGTTCATGATTAACTAGCCAGTGAAAACAAAGGAGGGAAAAAGCAAGTACTTTCTACTTAGGTCCTTAATGATTGCAATCCAGTGGGATGCTGAGATGTTATTTAACCCCACTCTAGTCAAGGCCGTAAGCACAGGTGATTCCAGGGAAGATGTCCCTATTCCCAAACACCTTTCATGTAAAATATCTCCAGCATTCTCTTATGGCTTCTTACCACCCCCTTGCCATCTGTATAAAGTCCTGCATTATTATCTCCAGTAATGAATAACACTTGAAGGTTTCTACCAACATGTAAAGAAGTCAACACACATGGGGTCACAGATTAGCACCCGTTCAGATCTGGTGCAATGGTGGTTTACTGATTAGTGAGGCGCTCATAGCATCTAGAGAAAAGAGGACACAAGGTAAGGTCTCTGCTTTTGGAATGGGAAGCAGGATACTTCACAGAGGCTCAGAGTAGCCAGGAGAATAAAGGGCCTGACCTTCAAGGGATGGGTGGCATGTTAGGAGAAGGAACAGTGGGGATCCTTGACAGGATGAGTCTCCCCAGAACCTCAGTTGGGACCGGCTTTTCCATGGTGATGTAGCTTGCAGGGGAAATAGTCCCGCAGGGGTATCTTTCTGAAGCAGAACCAGGGAAAGGCAAACAAGCCACATTTAACCTTGTCTCTGAGCCAGTCACCTGTAGGATTTTTTTTTTTTTTAAATTATACTTTAAGTTCTGGGGTACATGTACAGATCTTGCAGGATTGTTACATAGGTATAAACAAGCCATGGTGGTTTGCTGCCTCCATCCCCCGTCACCTACATTAGGTATTTCTCCTAATGTTATCCCTCCCCAATACCCTCACCCCCTGCTATCCCTCTCCTAGCCCCCCACCCCACAAAAGACCACAGTGTGTGATATTCCCCTCCCTGTGTCCATGTGTTCTCATTGTCCAACACCCACTTATGAGTGAGAACAGGTGGTGTTTTGTTTTCTGTTCTTGTGTCAGTTTGCTGAGAATGATGGTTTCCAGATTCATCCATGTTAGCATAAAGGACATGAACTCATCCTTTTTTATGGCTGCATAGTATTCCATGGTGTATATGTGCCACGTTTTCCTCATCCAGTCTATCATCGATGGGCATTTGAGATGGTTCCAAGTCTTTGCTATTGTAAACAGTGCTGCAATGAACATACGTGTGCATGTGTCTTTATAATAGAACAATTTATAATCCTTTGGGTATATACCCAATAATGGGATTGCTGGGTCAAATGGTGTTTCTATTTCTAGATCCTTGAGGAATCGCCACACTGTCTTCCACAATGGTTGAACTAATTTACACTCCCACCAACAGTGTAAAAGTGTTCCTATTTCTCCACATCCTCTCCAGCATCTGTTGTCTCCAGATTTCTTAATGATTACCATTTCTTACTCCTTTGCTTTTTCATTTCTCTTGATTCTGTTTCTCTCATGTTCTTTTGTGATGAAATAGTCACATGGGACATGAGCAACTTGGCCCTGAAATGGCACCTGCTCATCTTGGATTCCACTGTGAGAGAAGTTATGAGGCAAAGCAAAACGTAAGAGAATTGTCCTTACATTGGGGTCTTTTTAAGAAATACATTTGGTGTATCCTAAGGAAAAAAGAAGACTTTTGAACTTCGTGTCTATAACTAGATAAAGTCTTTACAAGTTATGATTTACCATATAACCATTATTTGGTCCATTTATGGTAAAACAAAAAATTGTAATGTAAATATTCTATTTTTTAAAAAAGTTTCCTATTAAAGGTAACAGAATAAGAATGAACTAATTATTTCACTGAAGTTGCTAAGTATTGGCATTGTGCTTCGTATATCCCAGCTATGATCTTAGGAAATGCAGAATTTTAGAATTATCTAAGTTTGTATTGGTTGGAGATATAAACATATAATCATTTTATTTACAACTGTGATTTAAAAATACTAACCTTCGCCTGATTTTAAATGCCATTTATTTTTCTGCTTAGTTATATATGTAATTCTTAAAGTTACCTGTTTATAAATCAAATACTAACATTTACAATCTACTCTCTGGATTTTCAGACCCCTGACTCTTCATTAACTTCTTGATTATAAACAATGGACCAAAAGTCCCAGCTGATAGATGCAAACTCTTCTGCTGGATTTATGTACTCTAACCAAGAGCCCAAGTGTAAATGATTGTGGAGTTTATAAATGTTCCTATTAGTTAGTGCTTTAGCTGTCTAATTTGAAAACACCTGCTCTCTTTACTGTTCGATTCTGATTTATCTTTTAAATATACAGCACGTTCTTATAATTTGTTACTACCAAGTCCTGATTTATAAGGATGCTGTAATAAATTTTATAACATAAATTTTAAAGGCTTTGAATTAAGTACACAAGATTTTTGAAAGCTTTATGGCTGCCAAACAATTCTTAGAAGCCAGAAGTAAATTTCATGTCAATATCCTATAAAACAAACATGGCATACTGGCCTTAAGAATGTTTGTATCTTCTTCCTATATTGTTTTCCCATTACCTGCGTTAAGACTTTCCTTTTAACACAAGTTTGTACCATTGTTGGCTGGACCTAAGCATACATGCAAAGGCAGACAAATATTAGTGTTTAACCTGGACAGATTGATAGAATTACTGTGTATTAAGCTCCTTGCTGAATTTTGGGGAGCCTCAATGGTTTTATCTTGGTTCTCTCTTCCATCTGTCCTTTTCATCTGCCAGAGACAAACTGACACATACTTGGATTTAAATCCCTGCTTGGGGAGCTCAGAGCACTTGTTGAGCAGCCTTTTAATTATATATCTGTAAAGTTATTGTTTCCCTGGCTGAGGGCTGAGGGATTTATATTTATCAGTTTCATGCCGTTGCCTACCAATGACCAAACTACTGGCCACAGTCAGGGAGAATCATTCCATAGAGGATTAGAGCAAGGACTTAGGGCATTGAGTAAAATTACCATTTTAGAATAATATCCTTGAAGGTGTTATGTACAATAAGGGGAAATGGATAATTTTCCTCATTATTATATCAAATTTAGCAGATCTGTGTGGTTCCCTTTGTTCCTTAGATTCATGTAGTTCACGATTGTATTTTTCTACCTCTCAGGGTGGTATATATTGTTGCATGGTGGTTTGACTTTGTGTCCCCACCCAAATCTCATCTTGTAGCTCCTGTAATTCCCATGTGTTGTGAGAGGGACCCAGTGGGAGATGGTTGAATCATGGGGGCGGGCCTTTCCCCTGCTGTTCTCCTAATGTTGAGTGAGTCTCACGAGGTCTGATGGTTTTAAAAATGGGAATTTGCCTGCACAAGCTCTCTTTTTGCCTGCTGCCATCCATGTAAAACATTACTTGTTCCTCCTTGCCGCCCTCTGCCATAACTGTGAGGCCTCCCTATCCATGTGGAGCTGTAAGTTCATTAAACCTCTTTTTCTTCCCAGTCTCAGGTATGCCTTTATAAGCAGTGTGAAAACCGACTAATACAGTGAGATTCAAACCCAAAGTAGTAAATAAACAATATAAGATTTTTCACTGGATTCTCCAGGGCTTCGGCTAGGTTTCCTTGCTGAGTAGGTTTATAAGCCACTGCAAGTCATATCAACTGTTTACAGCCTTAATTCATCCACTTTAAGTAGAGACAATCTGATTAACAAACATTCACTTTAAGTAGAGATAATTTGATTAACAAACCTTTTATTTTCCAGGCACTGTAGAAACTGTTAGGGATTGAGTGATCAATTAATTCATCCATAGCCCAACTTACCAGAATTAAAGTCCAGAAGAGAAGGCAGAAATTTCTAAAACTAATAAAGTTACATATATGTTACAAAATTCAGAACAAATACTGCAGAAGAGGAGAAAAACACCTAAGGACTAATAAAGTTACATATATGTTACAAAATTCAGAACAAATACTGTAGAAGAGGAGAAAAACACCTAAGGTTCCTTTTAACCCTATACTACTAGTGATTTTGTGATACATGTTTATAAATCCATAAGTGAAAAACATTATACACATATTATTTAATTTGTTCCACACACACAAAAATGACCTTTAGTGCATAGTAATCTCCTTCCCATTGAGATAATACTTTTGCAGAGTCATATTATTAAACTATGTAGTTGCTGCATAGAATTAGTGGTTTCAAACAGGAGAGTAAAAAATAAAATTGAATAAAAATTGAAATGAAAAGAAAATTATATAAGAGGGGTTATATTTGTTATATGTATATTTTTGTATGTAAAAAGAATGGCAATGGTATGTATCACTACTATATAAATGTTAGATTTTATCCTGGTGGACAAGAACCCTGCTGCCATGGATGTGACATTTTAAAATATAAATGAATTTGGTGGAATACCAATGACCCTTTGTTTTTTGTTTTCTTTTTCTGTAGGATTTTAGGTGCATAATAGGAACATACAGTGAATTATCTAAAGAGGATTAACTGACCAAAATGGGTTTCCCAACTGAGCAGGTCTTGTCACTGAAGATTGGGCATGTAGTGACATATGTGGGCTTCACAGACCTCTCTTGTAGTTGTGTTCCCTCCTTCTTCACTGAAAGGTTTGGGATTGCCTTGTCTTTCTGATATTGCAGAACACAATATTCCTCAGTGCCTTGAGGGTGTGACTGAAACGGATTTATTCCCTTAAGCTTGGGTATGTTCCGAATTTGCCCATGGCTTTGCTATGACCACCACAGGCTTAAACTAATTATAACATTTATAACATAACTCAGGTCCTTTTCTTTACACGAGAGCAAATTTAAGAACCAAATATTTTCCCCAATGACAGCTTAATTGAGGTAAAAAACAAGTCTTTTCTTCACCTTGAAAATAGGAAACATCTAAATAAAAAATGAAAGAAAATGGATTTATACCTAAAGCTTTCTTTCTGAACCAGCCTTTAATTAAGGCCACAGTTACATATGGGCATTTAAAGTACTCATTTCCTTCATATCCATATTATAATTTTGCCTTTATTCTGCATTCAATGCATTCATTTGACATGAGATCTTTGAACAAAATCATGCAAATGTAAACATGAAAATATAATTACCAAAATGATAAAAAAAAATCCAGCAGGCAACAACCTCTTTGAAAAAGAGAAACAATAGTAGCTAATAAAGCTGCCAAGCAGAAATGAGAAATTCTCTGCTTTCTGCAAATCTAAGAAGAGAATGGGTAGTTTTAATTATTCATTACAGTGATGCTCAGGGAAAAATAAATTAAAACCCTCTTATTTTATGAGAATTTAATCCAATTTATATGCTGTCCTTCTCTACTACCTTTCCCATGAGGCTTGTTGAACTATAGATCTATGTGAAAAATAGCTTTCTCCCTTCCATCAGTGTTTCTTCCTGCCTCAATCATCTCATGTACCCCATGACTGAGGTAGTGACATCAGACTTATTTTAATTCACAGCCATGTTTCTACTAATGAAAAGCAAGACAGGCTGAAAAACAATGACGTCTACCTTCAGATAAGATGCTAGTGGCACAAACATATATGCTTGGGTTTGGATATGTCTCGTTCAACATTTTAATAAGTGAGTTGAGTGAATTCATGAAAATGATATATGTTTATTAAATGTGTGCATGATGCAGAAATGGAAGAGTCAGTTAATATGACAGATGATAAAATCAAATGTCAAAAAGATACTGAAAAACTGGAAATTTGGAAAGTAATGCGTTTCTACGTACCTTGAGTCTCACCCTTGTCTGACTTAGATGATTCTTAGATAGGACTTTGGATTTTAGAGTTGATAGCAGAATGAGTTGAGACTTTTGAGTCTGTTGGGATGCAATAAATACATTTTACATGTGAGAAGGACATCAATTTTGGGGGGCTAGGGGTGGAATGCAATGACCTGAATGTATACCCCTAGAATGTATATGTTGAAATTTTAACCCCCACTGTAATGTTATTAAAAGCTGGGACCTTTGGGAAGTATGAGAAGTAGAAAAGTTCTTCTTCAAAGTTTCTTTTCTTGTTAAATAATAATAATAATAATAAATGTTAGAAATAATAATATCTTTTAAAAACTAACTTTCTTCAAAGCTTTCTTGCTTTTTATTAGTGACTCTTTGTTAAGCTTTATCTTATGTTGCTGTTAGACATGCTCACAGGCTTGTAGTATATTCTGTGTCCTTGTACTTTAACCAAGATATATGAGCTGGGCATGCTCACAGGCATATCTTAGCTCGCAGCCTATGCCCCTTCCTTATTTAGACTTCCTTTGTGTTCTCCATTGCTTTTACCTCTTTAGAAAAGTTTTAGGTTGTTAGCCAATTGAGTTTTAGTTTTAGATTGTGAGGTCTAGCTCCAACCAACAGAGATCAGACACAGCAGTAAAGACAACCCCAAATGTGTAAAAGATAAAGATGTCTGCTTTTCCTTTGTTCATTGTACTCTAATAGCAAGATAGCTAACAAGAGCACCCTTTCTGCAGAAAGCAAAATTGCCTTGCTAAGAGATCTTCTGTATCAGTGCTGATTTTTCTTTCTGGCACAAAGCATCTGTTTCCAACAGGAAGTAATTAGGTCATGAGGGTACAGCTCTCATCAATGTCTTAATGCCCTTATAAAAGGGACCACAGAAAACTCTCTCCCTATTTTCCTAACGTGAAGTTATAAAGAGAAGATGACAGTCTGCAACACAGAAGAATGCCCTCACCAGAACCTGACCATGCTATCACCCTGATCATGAACTCCAGTCTCCAAAACTGTGAGAAATAAATTTCTGTTGCTTAAGCCCTCCAGTTTAAGGTAATTTGTTATAGTAGCTCAAACTGACTGAGACATTAATTTAGGATAAAAATCAATTCTATATATAAACAGATTGGGGAAGCCTAAGTAAGTGGTAAATTATGTTAAAACAATAACAACAACAATAATAATAACAGCACAAAATAAACCTGAAGTTTTAGTTAACTTCAAGCTTGATATGAATCTCTAGCTTCAGGTCTACTGCCATAAAACTTAGTTTTGGAAAATGTGATGAAGCTATACAGCAAAGTTGCCTTTGGGGGATAAAGTACATTCTAGAAATGCTCCAGTAGGAAGTTCTTCCATTCCTTTTGATGTATGGGATCATGGACTGCACATACTTTATTTGTGTCAGGGAAAGCCAGCATTGAATACAAAAATATAAGAAATTAGCACTGGAAGTTTTGATTATGTCTGTCTTTGCCATAGCTCGTTTATTGAAATGTCTGACTTTACTCATATGAAATTGAAACTAATAACAGCCAGCTTCCTGGGCTTGTGTAGGCAAAAATTTAATAGCGAGGACAAAATTACATTAAAACCTAAAGTACTATTTATTGTTAATTTTAAAGAATGTCTTTCCATATGTATATCCTTATTTGCAGGCATGTAAGTATTCAGCACACATAGAAAAAGAGGATTTGGACACTTATATACCGTTAGGGGGAAGATAAGTTGACACAGGAGACTTGTACATATCTTTCAAATTTTTAAGTACAAATGTTTTAATCAAGTAGTTCCATTATTCTTTGCCTTTCCTATAGAAATACTCATATATGCACAAAGATATATGTATATAAACTGTTTTCCCAGCAGTTTTGTAATAGTAATACACTGGAAAAAATTTAAAGGTGTATTAATAGGGCAATGGCTCCGATTTTGTAGTAAATTATAGACTATAAATACTATGAGATACTATGTAGTGGCAAAAAAAAAAAAGAGTGAGGTGTACTGACAAGGAAAGATAGCCAACAAAAAAGCATGTCACAAAATATATAAAAATGGATCCAATATGTGTAAAAAATTAACCTTCATGAATGTGAAGAGTGCACAAATATATGTGTGTATGTGTATAGACACACATATACTATGTAAGATCAGTATCCACAGATCTCTCACATTTGTTCTGGACTGTCTTTTCTTTTCTTTTTTTTTTTTTTTGAGACGGAGGTTCGCTCTTGTTACCCAGGCTGGAGTGCAATGGCGCGATCTCGGCTCACCGCAACCTCCGCCTCCTGGGTTCAAGCAATTCTCCTGCCTCAGCCTCCCGAGTAGCTGGGACTACAGGCACGTGCCACCATGCCCAGCTAATTTTTGTATTTTTAGTAGAGACGGGGTTTCACCATGTTGACCAGGATGGTCTCG
>PVKV010002684.1:0-24384 GCA_004027835.1 Alouatta palliata | reverse complement strand
GATTGTCTTTTCAAAGATGTCTGTATGGCAAACAGCCTCGGGAGATAGAAATAGCATCTCTGTTTGGGATAGGAGGCAGAGGGCAGATTTGTTTGCTGCGCAGGATAACAATATTTTTTCCCAAGAGCAAATGTTGGGCAAGTTCACCAGAAGTCCCCTTAAAAAGACTGCAGTTTCCTTAAGCCAGGGTTCTTCATGGACACAGGTGTTATTTTTTGCTTCCCCTGTCAGTACATGTGTGGGGAGGGTATAGCATTTAATTTTTCCGTCTGAGGTGATAAAGGGCAAATCCTGAAATACTAGCAGTGTCATGAACAACTAGTTCTTTGAATTTACCTGTATGCATCCAGAGGGCAGAGCTAGAGGCAATCATTGAGGAGAAGTTACAAAGGAAAGAAAGGCAACATTTGCATCAATAAAAGGAGAAGTTTCTAAATACTAAAAGAAACAACCTCACACTTGGTAAAATGGCTATTATAAAAAGGTGAAAGATAACAAGTGTTGAGGATGTGCAGAAAAGCGTATCCTTACGCACTGTTGCTGGGAATGTAAATTGATACAGCCACTATGGAAAACACCATGGCGAGTCCCCAAAAAGTTAAAAATAGAACTACCATATGTTGTGCAATTTCACTTCTGGATGCATATCTGAAAGAAATGAAATGAGTATGTGGAAGGGATATCTGCACTCCCAATGTTCACTGTAGCAATATTCAGAATAGACAGATATGGGATCAATTTAAGTGTCCATAAACAGATAAATGGATATGGAAAATGTGGTATATATATATACAATGAAATAGTATTTAGCCTTATAAAAGAAGGAAATCTTGTCATTTGAGTCAACCTAGATGAACCTCAAAGACATGTATATTAAGTGAACAAAGCTAGACACAGAAAGACAAATATTACATGTCTTACTTGCATATGGAATCTAAAAAAGTTGAACTCATAGAAGCAGAAAGTAGAATGGTTACCAAGAGCTGGGGGTTGGGAGTGAGGGGGATTGGGGAGATGTTGGTCTAAAGATACACAATTTTAGTTAGACAGCAGGAGTAAGTTCAATGGATGTATTGTACAACATGGTAACTATAGTTAATAAGAATGTATTACATACTTGAAAAGTTCTGAGTGTATATTTCTCACCCTTTGTAGTGTTCTCACCATGGAAATAATATATATGTGATGTAATAAATATATTTTAATTATATAAATTTAGCCATTCCACAGTGTATATTTCAAAACATCATGTTGTATACCATAATATATAATTTTTAGTTGACAAATAAAAACAAATATAGAAATATATAGGTAAATTTCCCTACAGTAAATTATTACTGCTCACCTTAAGATTCCTTTTCCTCATTATTATTTCTTCACTGAAGAGTTATGATCTTCATCTAGTGTGTTAATCCTTATTGGATTTAATATTCTAAGTACTTAAACAGCCTGATGGGGCCGGACACGGTGGCTCATGCCTGTAATCCCAGCACTTTGGGAGGCCAAGGCCGGTGGATCATGAGGTTAGGAGATCGAGACCACCCTGGCAAACATGGTGAAATCCCCTCTCTACTAAAAATACAAAACAATTAGCTGGGCATGGTGGCGCATGCCCATAGTCCCAGCTACTCAGGAGGCTGAGGCAGGAAAATTGCTTGAACCCAGGAGGCAGAGACTGCCGTGAGCCGAGATCGTACTACTGCTGTATAGCCTGGTGACAGTGCAAGACTCCATCTCAAAAAAACAAAAAAGCCTGATTTAACAAATTTTATCCTTCTCTCCTTTCCCTACGCTCTCTTTCTCCCTTCCTGCCATATGGTTTGGCTTCATCTGGGCAGTTATTTTTTTCTCCATTCATGTATCTTTTCTTATTCATAGAATTGGGATCTAAGAGCCAGAATTTAACTTGAAAATTGCACGCACTCTTTCATCTAACTGAAATACTGAAGGCCCCACTGGCTCTGCTTTGATTTTGGGCTCTTAAGTATTTGCTCCTCCAGACTAAGGGATTATGGAATCTACCAGATGGTCCTGCTTACCTTGTAGCACTCTATTTTGAGGATTAGGGCTAAAGCCCCATTGGAAAAAAGAAACTTTCTCTTCTGTACCTCTTAATGTATACCACCCCTGCCCCGCTTAGGAGGGTAATAGGTAAGATCTTGCTGGGCCAGGAAAGATTGAAGTAATTTTGGGTTCCCGGTCCAGCACCACTGTAACACCATTCTCTAACAGAACTCCAATCATTTGTGTTTCCCAACAGGTATTGGCAGGACTATCAATTGCGGTGGTCCCCAAACTTTTTGACACCAGGGACTGGTTTCATGGAAGACAATTTTTCCACAGATAGTGGGAGTGGGAGGGAGTGAAATGGTTTGACCTCAGATGATCAGGCATTAGATTCTTATAAGGAGTGTGCAACCTAGATTCCTTGCATGCGCAGTTCACAATAGCGTTCTTGCTCCTATGAGAAGCTAATGCTGCCACTCATCTGACAGGAAGTGGAGCTCAGGCTGTAATGCTCACTTGCCCACTACTCGCCTCCTGCTGTGCATCCCAGATCCTAACACACCACAGACTGGTACCAGTCAGTGGCCTGAGAACTGGAGACCCTTGATCTTTCGGACCAGAGTGGTTACAGTAGATGACTTGTATGAAGTTTCCATAACGTATTCCTTTCGTATAAGAATTGCTTCTATTTATACGTATCTCATAACATCATATTTTATACCTGAAATATACACAATAAAATTATTTTAAAAATTACTTTTTTGTGTTTTCTCCATATAGCATAGATACTAGTAAAATTCAGGTTGTAAAATGGAGGAAGGAATAAAAACGTAAATGATTATCTGCAAAAACAGCATATCTTAAAATGTATTTTGTTATGTGTCAGTGCTTTACAAACAAAATCACAAACAAACATCTGTGTCAGAGTCTGAAAAGACAAATATCAAGCATGTTTCAAAACAGTTTTGCTACAATCATACCAGCCTTATGTCCACTGTACTAAAAATACATTAATTCTTCTCCCTTCTATGATTTTCTATCCTTCCTTTTTCACATGTAAAAAGCAGCCATAATTTCTGCATGTTTCTTATAGTAATTTTATTGGAGATTTCTAACCTTTACCATTGGCATATTTATCTTCCTTTTGTGCCTGGTTCTATTTTATAGCAACACCATGCTATCGAAATCTCCAGACAGGGACGGTGTGGGTTGGCATCTCCTCCTCATGCAATGCTAATAGAACTTCCATCCCTTTTGTTAACACTTTGAAAATGCCAAACAATAATTTACAACTCCTCACTCCTGCAGGACCTTTGTAAAGAAATCTCACAGATGGTATGAAGAACTCTTGGACAGTGTAATGCAAGGCTACGGATTGCAGAAATGTCTTGGAGGCTTTGTATACTCAGGATGAGGCATAAGCCATCAATGAAGAAAGGGAAAAAGAACACAATAATGGAACCCAAACTTGTAGCCTGTGCCCTAGAATCCTCCTGAGCGAAACCGGCAAGGAACCATACCCTGTATTTATGGAGCGTGATGTTTAATTGGAACTGAATAAATCATATATGAAATAGATCTATAGAAGAAAAATAGGACCATAGATACACATGCACACACATACATACACATACATTACACATAATTTAATTTAATACATGCATGCACTGTTTATTTTTAGAGATGGTTTTCAAAACACAACATATTCTAGAGAAAGGGTCATCAAATTTTTTCTAAAAAGGAACAGATAGTATGTACCTTTGGTTTTCTAGGCCACATCCAATCCCTATGTCAACGACTCATTTCTATTGTTGTAGTATAAAAACAGCCCTAAACAATATGTAAACGAATGTGTGTAGCTGTGTCCCAATAGCACTGCATTTATCAGCACTTACATTTGAATATCACATAATTTTAATGTCATATTATTATTTTTTAATTTTCTTCAACCATTTAAAACTGTAGAAGCTTTTCCTTGCTTGCAAGCTATACAAAAACATGGGTGACCTCTGCTTTAAAGGGTCAATATCTATGGGATAAAATAAAAGGTTATGATGTCTAAAATTTGAAAGTATGTTAGATTTGAGAATATCTCCTAATACTTAACATAACTGAGTCACTCTCATGGACCTATTTTAAAGTGCTAAGATAATCACAAGTTAGTTCTGAACCCTCCATGTATCCTCTGCAGTTGTTATATAGGAAATTTCCTGTCCTCTCACACGTTCTCAGCAAATTTGACTGTGTTTTTTTGTAAATTATCTTGTACTAGAGAGCTACCATCTCCATTTAAAATTTAATAATGTACAATGAAAGTAATTATTAAAAATGGCTATCAAATCTAAATTACCAAATGAAGCTAAAAACAAATAAATTGATATACTGTTCTTATCGTATACATGTCATCACACTCAATCTTTCGTTTTTTTCATTTAAAATTTAAGTTTCAGGAGTACATGTGCAGGTTTTTTATACAGGTAAATTCATGTCATGGGGACTTACTTGTTATACTGATTATTTCATGACCCACGTAGGAAACCTAGTACCCAATAGTGATTTTTTCTGCTCCTCTCCCTCCTCCCACCTTCCACCTTCAAGTAGGCCACAGTGTTTGTTATTCCTCTCGTTGTGTCCATGTGTTCTCATCATTTAGCTCCCACTTATAAGTAAGAACATGTGGAACTGTTATCTGTTCCTGCATTAGTTTGCAAAGCATAATGGCCTGGACCTCCATCTGTGTTCCTGCAAAGGACACAATCTCATGACTTTTTATGGTTGCACAGTATTCCATGGTGTATATGTACCACATTTTCTTTATATAATCTGTCATTGATGGGCATTGAGGTTAATTCCATGTCTTTACTGCTGTGAATAATGCAGCAATTAACATACCTGTATATATATCTTAGTGGTAGAACTATTTATATATACCTTTGGGTATATACCTAGTAATGGGATTGCTGAGTTGAATGTTAGTTCTGTTTTTAAGTCTTAGAGGAATCCCCATAGTGCTTTCTACAATGATTGAACTAATCTACACTCCCACTAACAGTGTATAAGCCTTCCCTTTTCTCTGCAACCTCACTAGCCTCTATTATTTTTTGACTTTTTAATAATAGCCATTCTAACTGGTGTGAGATGATATCTCATTGTGTTTTTCATTTGCATTTCTCTAATGATTAGTGATGTTGAACATTTTTATATGCTTGTTGGCCACATGTGTGCCTTCTTTTGGAGAATGTCTGTTCATATCCTCTGGCCACTTTTTAATGGGTTTTTTTTTCTTGTAAATTTGTTTGTTCCTTATAGATGCTGGATATTAAACCTCTGTCAGATGCACAGTTTGCAAATACTTTCTCCCATTCTGTAGGTTGTCTGTTCACTCTGTTGATAATTTCTTTTGCTGTGCAGAAGCTGTTAAGTTTAATTATATCATATTTGTCAATTTTTGCTTTTGTTGCAATTGCTTTTGGCGTGTTTGTCATGAAATCTTTGCTGGTTCCTATGTCCAGAATGGTATTGCGTAGGTTGTCTTCCAGGGTTTTTATAGTTTTTGTTTTTACATTTAAGTCTTTAATGTGTCTTGAGTTGACTTTTGTACATGAAATTCCATTTAATTATAGAGCTTCAGCCAAAGTCTTCTTCACCACAATTATTACATTGCTGATGAAGTCTGATTTCATTGTTTTCAAGTCCAAACAAACATTGGTGGAATCTTAAGGTATACACACACACGCACACACACACGTATATATATGTATATATGTATACACCACACATAATTAATATATTTACATTACACTAATCTAGCACCTCCCAAATACAAGAAAGATAAGGTCTTGAAATAAATCAATAGCTGAAAGAGTAAACAAGAAAATGTAAAATAAATGTATAAGTTGTCATACCATATTTACTTAAAGTGTTTATGTTCATTCTTCCTGTGTTTCTTTCTTTCTTTCTTTCTTTCCCTGTTTCTTTCTTTTGTTTTTCCCCCATCATATTTTTGTTAGTTATCCACTGCTTCATTAATAAATTACCACAAACTTAATGGCTTAAAACAATCTACATTTATTATCTCACAGTTTTTGTGGGTCAAGAGTTCAGGTGCAGCTCAACTGGATTTTCTACTCAGGGTTTTACAAAGCTGTAATCAGCGCCAGGCGTGGTGGCTCACGCCTGTAATCCAAGCCCTTTGGGGGCCAAGGTGGGTGGATCACCTGAGGTTGGGAGTTCAAGACAAAGCTGTAATCAAGGCATTAGCTACCCATATTCTCATCTAGAGCTAGCTGTAATCTTCCAAACTCATGTGGTTGTTGGTTTCTTTCTTTGTGGTTCCTTGTGACTGCAGGACTGAGGTTCTTGCTTTCTTGCAGGCTGTTGGCCTGGAAGCGGGGGTCACTCTCAGCTCTTAGAAGTCCCCACAGTTCTTGCTAAATGGGCCTATCATGACATACCAGCTTACTTCTTCAAGGCCAGCAGGAGGCTCTCTCTTGCTCCAATTTGTTAAGAGAAAGTCTTATAAATAGTGACATAATCCGGGGAGTGACTACTCCATTAATTTGCCATATTTTATTGGGTAAAAGCAAGTCACAGGTTCCAGCTGACCTCAAGTGAAGGGGATTATACAAAGGCATGACTTATTGGGGGTCACCTTAAGCTATGTCTACTACAATATTACTAATATAGATCCAGAATAAATTGACTCAAATATTAGCCATGTAAGAATAATATTGGGCTATGTTTTTAGAGAGTATTTATCATACTGTTCTAAAATTTGATCTGTAAATATTTCTCAAGTAACATCCAATTAGAATGCAAAATCATCGATCAGGGTTTCTCAGGGTGGAAACTGTTAATGGTCTGGCTGAATATTCTTTGTTGTGGGAGTTGTCCTATGAATTGCAGGGTGTTGTGTAGTGGCCCTGGTCTAGCCACTGGATGCTAGTAGCACCCCCTCCTTAGGTTGTGACAATAAAAAATGTCTGCAGACATTGTCATACATCCCCCTGGGGTGGGGGTAAAATCACCATTAGTTAAGAACCACCACCATAGATAATTTCAGCCTAAATTTTCATAGTAACCTGAGGCAGTCTTACAATTCCTAAATGGTAACATGTTCATCTTACAGTGGTCCTTATAGTGTTTTCATGGAAGAAGAGAGAAATATATGATTTGGGAATATATTTTGAAGATTTTTGAAAGTGTGGAGAAAAGTGGAATCTAGGAAGGACATATTAACTTTATAAAAGGTGGAACCACTGTATTAGTCCGTTCTCACACTGCTATAAAGAGCTACCTGAGAATGGGAAAGTTATGAAGAAGAGAAGTTTAATTGACTCACAGTTCTGCAGGATGTACCAGAAGCATGGTTGGGGAGGCCTCAGGAAACTTACAATCATGGCAGAAGGCGAGGGGGAAGCAAGGCATGTCTTCCCATATCTGGAGAAAAAGTAAGCGAGAGAAGGGGGAAGTGCTACGCACTTTAAAACAACCAGATCTCCTGAGAACTCTATCACCAGACAGCACTAGGGGGATGATGCTAATCCATTAGAAACTACCCCCAAGATCCAATCACCTCCCATCAATTCACTCCCCCAACACTGGTGATTACAATTCAACATGAGATTTGTGTGAGAACACAAAGCCAAACCATATCAACCATTAACAGAAAAATAGAATACAGGAAGAGGTGCAGGTGCTATGGTGAAGAAGAAAAATAACATGCTGAGTTTGAGTTTTTTAATGGAACGTCCAAGTGGATGTATGAAAGAAATAAGTGAATATGTAAATCTAAAGCTCTGAAGTGATATTAGAACCAAGGGCCATTGGCAATTAGATGGTAGTTAAAAGGAAGAAAGAGATGACTAAAATGACTCAGGCACAGCACTTAGAACAGAGCAATTATTTGGGTAGAAGCCTTGGAATATGAAAGATAGAGACAGGAAAACAGAAGTTAATTATAAACTTCAAAAACGAAGAGAGTTAGGATTAGAAACAGGAGAAAAAGAGGATGATAACATGACATTGAAGGTAATTGATAGTTTAACCAAAGAAATGCAATGACTGGTGCCAAATAAAACTCCAAAGTCCAGCAAGATATCTATTGAATTTGACAATATCAAATCAGTTTTTTAGATTTTTCAGTGGAAGTCTGGAGGTTTATATTTCAAAGCCTGCTTTAGTCTCCTTATTCAATAACTTACTTCAGTCCAGCCAGCTCATACTGATTTTCTCTTACATAGATGTCCTAAGAACCTTGCGATGCAATAATATTACACAATTTTGCATTTTATCACTGTATTCTCAAATATTTTGGCTTTAGGGCCAAAGATATCTCCAAAGGGATGCATAACTTTCTTTGCTCAACACTTGTTCTGTTTTTCACAGAGACCTCATGAAGAGGATCTTGTTTAAAGCTCATTTTAAAACTTAGTTGTTAAGGGTTGAGAATGAACCAAAGTCTAAGACTGTTGACTTCTAAAGAACACTACTGATTTTCAATTTGGTGTTCTTTATTCTTGGCCATAAGTCTATCTACATATCTTGGTTGAGTATTTAGATTTTTAAAAATCTATATAAGAGCTATGTGTTGTATTGGGGTATTTATAAGGAACAGTGTGTGTTTCTAGAAACTTATTCTTTTGCAACTGGGTTTTTTAAAATCCAGTAATTTAATTGAATGAATTATTTGTGCTCATCACAGCGATACTGTTAGGAACTCTAAGATGAACTCTGTAGTCTTTCCTTCCCCTAGACTCTAATTCCACCCCTGTAATGTAACTGTTGTTTAGAATTTAATGTGATTTTTTTCATCCTTTTTTCTTTATTACGCACATGTATAAAATCAAATATACCTTTATATGGTTGAGGATTAAAAGACACCTTTATTAAATTAGAATGACACGTGGAGAAAAGGGAACCCTTGCACACCACTGATGGGAGTGTAAATTAGTACAGTTATTAGGAAAAACTGTATGGAGTTTCTCAAAAGACTAAAAATAGAATTACCATATGATCCAGCAATTCCACTTTTCGCTATTGACCCAAAAGATTTGAAATCGATATGTCAAAGAGATGTCTGCATTTCCATGTTCATTCTGGCACTATTTACAATAGCCAACTTGTAGAATCAACTTAGTTTCCATCAATTAATGAATGGATAAATAATATGTGGTATATATACATGATGAAATACTATTCAGTTTTAAAATAGAAGCAAATCCTGTCATTTGCAGCAACACACATGAACCTGGAAAACATTAAGCTAAGTGAAATAAGCTAGGCACCAAAACACAAACACCACATGTTCTTACTATATGGACTCCGAAACAATCTCAGAGAAGCAGAGAATTGAATGGTGGTTACAGAGGCTGGAAGGAGGGAGGAATGGAGAGATGACAGGCAAAGGATGGAAACCTTAACGAGAATGGAAGAATTTATTTTCTTTACTTTGAGATATATTGCACAGCATGTAATATACTATAATAATATTTTGTATATTTCAAAATCACTGAGTAAATTTCAAAATTTCTCACCACAAAATAAGTATATGAAGATAGATATGTTACTAAGTTGAATTATTCTACAATGTATTCATAATTCATAGCATCATTCTGTCTCACATATACAACTATAATTTGTCAATTTATAATTAAAATATAAAAAAATTTTAAAGACTTAAAAAATGAGAATGACAAAATATATAAAATATTGTATAATTTGATGTTTTAAAAAATTGATTTCATGTTAAGGACATCCCTTCTCAAGTCAGTACACCTGGATATACCACATTCAATACAAGTGTGGTATTTCAAAGTAGTAGATTTATTAATTATTAACTTAGCTGCTTATTCATTTAGTCACATATTCATTAATTTAGTCACTCATTCACTGATACATATTCATGTTGTTTTCAAGTTATTATAAACAATGCTTCAATAATGAACATTTATTTTTTTTTTTTTTGAGACGGAGTTTCGCTCTTGTTACCCAGGCTGGAGTGCAATGGCACGATCTCGGCTCACCGCAACCTCCGCCTCCTGGGTTCAAGCAATTCTCCTGCCTCAGCCTCCTGAGTAGCTGGGACCACAGGCACGTGCCACCATGCCCAGCTAATTTTTGTATTTTTAGTAGAGACGGGGTTTCACCATGTTGACCAGGATGGTCTTGATCTCTTGACCTCGTGATCCACCCACCTCGGCCTCCCAAAGTGCTGGGATTACAGGCGTGAGCCACCGCGCCCGGCTCCATTTATGTTTTATATAGGCACATTCAACTAAAAGTGTTTTCTATATTTAAAATGCCATTAAATTCTTGGAGTCATCTCCCACTTTTTCTGATCTAGCTTTTCTTTTTCTCTTCTTTTACTTTCTGGAACCTACTTTTTAATTGGCTTCTAGGTAGCTTTTATTAATCCCTTAGTTTAGTTATCCAGCAATCATATTAGGCTTTAAAGGGTTGAGTTTTGGGATAAGATTTTTTTTTTTTTTGAAATTATTTGTTGCTAAGTATTCTCTGTCATTTAACTTCCTCTCTGTGTTATGGGATTTTTTGCCTTGCCACATCTTTATGATGTCACTAACTGGGGATCTAGGCAACAAAGACTTTCATCTACTACAGCTAAAAATGGTATGTGCTTGATAACTCTAGTGTTAATGTCAAAGCTGAGCATGGATGGCCTGTAACTGAAAAACTCATTTAGGTATAATAAAATCCACTCTTTTTACTTGATTGTAGTTACTAACAGTTTTTCCAGTCATTATAGATTGCTTTGGAAAATATAAATACTTGGGTAATGGCTTTATTCTGGTACAATTTTCCTCATCCTCTTTTTATCTTCTTAAACATGCTTCCGTCTTATTCTCCATCAGGTTTTAGGATGCTGATGAGCCTAGCTAAGATTGTGAGAGATTAGGATACCAGAAAAATAAGAGCCCAGGAAATTGAGAACATTACTTAAAGAATTCCTGCTCAGCAGAAATGCTCCCTATGCCTCTGAATGCACTCTCACTATATTGAAATTCTTGATGTAATCAAATATTCAAAACTACAAAATCTATAAGAATTTTAAGCATAACAAATACCATTGATTTCCATCTATTTTATTTCATGTCGCATAATTGCTAAGAATAACTTGTTCCTCAAGTATTTAAAAATACCAGATTTTCTATAGAACATGGGAAGAATTGAATTACATGACATTTTTCTCTTTAATAATTGTCCAATGTACAAAGATCAAGAGGATGAGAATTGGGCTTTTGTCATGGTCTTCTACTTACTAGCCGAGTGATCTCGGTCAAACCATTTAAGTTCTTTGGACTTTGGTTCCTTAATATAAGGGGAAGGAAAATAGATTCTCCAAAGAATTTCTAATTCCAAAATTGTATGATTCTTAAATTCCATTGAGGATAGAATCGCATTAAACTTGGACCAGTGGTGTCCCTTGAAATGAAAACGTCTTGGTATGATTGCCATTTTAATGTGTAAATGTTTGAAATTAAATCAATAAAGTGCAATCCTTACTGCTCTTTTTTATGCTTAGTTTTGTGTGATGTTAAACAGCTGCTGCATTCTATTATGGCTGTAGTCCTTCAGTTCTGGTTGAAATAACTCCTATGGATATACTGAGAAACAAGGCTAATGCATGATTCAGCACTTTTATAAATCAAAGATTCTATTACAGGAGGAAAATAGCCCAACAAAAGCTATTCTATTACATTTCAATAGCATAGAAAAGAAGAGAATATATCAAGTGGTGAACATAAGTCCTCTCTTTTTATTTTGCAATACAATAAAAAGGGCTATGTAAGTTTTAGTAGTTTCTTCTGTCGAATAGTTACCACATTAATACCTATATTAAATGACATTGTTTAAAAGTCTATTTTTTTTCAGAATGTCAATCATCTTCTGTGCTTTGGTAAAGAGATGGACTCTACAGAGTACAGAGAATTATTTTTCACAATCTAGTTCAACTGGACTTTTATTTCCTGATGGCTAACCAGGAACAGCTTCACAAAACCTCTATTAGAACAATATGCATATATAGGTTTTGAACAATATGCATACATATATATGTTTGTATTTGTATATAAGTATATATTGAATATATAAATATACACATTTGTATTTACATATAAAATACATTGATTTGACAAAACAACTATATTAAATATAAATCTAGGTGCAAAATCATCTTAAAGATATTGTTGTGTAGTTCATCCCCACTCCTCCAGGTATAACCCTAAAGCCCCAGGCCTATGTACATTTGTTCTGAATATTTCCTCTACCATTTTAAGAAGACAAGTTCAGAATAGTCATTATAGCTGCTATTTAGAAATCAATAACAATTACAGTTCTCATGTATAGTAGGTTGAGTAATTAACTTCACCCCAGTCCCTTTTGGCCTGGAACTTCAAACTTAAAAAATTTATTTGGTATAGGCAACCACTTAATTTTAGAAGAGGTATGATGTTAATAAATTATTTAATACATTAAGCACCTTAATCACATATTAAAATACTACATACTAGATAGCAGCAACTATGGAAAACATGTGATAACAATTCTACTCCATAAAATTTCAAAATTTATAAGATAAAACAGAAATGCCGATGTTGTGGAAACTTTTAGGGCACAGGAAGGTTTGAGAATGAGGGAGTGGGTGATGGAAAAGAAGAGACAGGGGCAAAATAGGTATTTTCAAAACCATAACCCCCAGCAGGCCATAAATCTGGTTACTTTGATTTTTTTCATTACAATTATTCAGTTTGAATGTAGCCACGTTTCTTCCCCCATTTTAGATAATAGCTTAAGTGAGGAAGCAGTGTTTCCTTAAGAACTTGGTAGATTATATCTACTCCCTAAAGATATAAACTTGTGCCCTACCATAACTTTTTTCTCATTTGTAATTAGCATTCATGAATACAGAAACTATTTCTTATTTTCCCTGAATAGCAGGAAATACACGATCAACTTCTGTGATTATAAGAAGGTTAAATAATACGATAATGTGGTCTTAGAAAGTAGAATCTAAATGTGTGCCCTATCATCACAAAAACATTCTTGTGTAGTAATAGATTAAAGTAACCCATTTGGCTAATAGAACGTATACTGTTAGGAGTTACATAAATTAACTTGCATATTAAAGTAATCCCCAAGTATCTAATTCTAATAATATTTCAGAAAATAGATACAGAATATTTTAATAATTTAAAACTAGAGTTGAATTACTATATTATTTTTATAGTGAGATAAATTTATTTCTGAGATCCAAAGAAATAACACATTAATACACCCTCAGTGAAGTAAAATCAATCCTACAGGTCACTGCTTGACTTTGTGGGTTACAATTGCTTTCAACATCTTATTATTAGCACTGTTGCATTGGAGGCTTCTAACTCCATTATCATGGGGGTAGAATTTCATTTCTTCTAATGGTGTGCTACCTCTAAAAAGGCAAAGTTTTAGGTACAGGATGCTTTGAGTAGACTTATTTTTCTAAATTAAAAGAAATTGTATTTATTGTGTTATTGAACTTGTCACACAGGCAAACTTTCAAATTTACAAGTATGGAAAAATGCTAGAAGAATAGATAAGTAAATGAATTACTGGCACATTTAAGAATGTAATGCTTTTGAAATAGGTGGTTGTGTGTTACGGTTTGAATATCCTCTCAAAAACTCATGCTGAAATTTAATTGCCACTGTATCAGTGTTAAGAGGACCTTTAAGTGGTGATTAGGTCATGAGGGCTCTGCCCTAACGAATGGATTAAAGCCATTATCAAGAGAGTGGGTTAGTTATCATAGGAACAGGCTCCTGATCAAAAAGTTTGGCTCCCTTACTCCCTCTGTCTTGCATGCTCTATTGCACTTCTGCCTTCCACCATGGGCTGTTGAGCACAGAGGCCCTTATTGATGTGGGCCCCTTGACCTTGGACTTTCCAGCCTCCAGAACTGTAAGAAATACATTTCTTTTTAAAATAAATTACCCTGTCTGTGGTATTCTGTTACAACACCACAAAATGGACTGTGATACTGTGTTTATTGCTGGCTCATTTTACCTTCCTTATCACCTTCTTAATTTAGATCTCTCTCAAGCTGAAGAAGACTAGATGAGAGAATCAACTTCTGTCATTTTATTTTACTGCCAAATCCACACTGTAATTTTTTTCCACATGCTGTTTTCCAAACGTTATAAGATTATAAGCTGTTTGTTTTTACTCAATTTTAAGTGGTTTTGCATATGGGAAATGAATAGGATTATGTGTGTGCATACCTGGTGCATCTCTAAGGAAAATAATACTAAAAATCTCCTGCCAATCAACAGGTTTAAAATTGAATAAAAATGTTTTCAATGTACTGCAGTCCTTTGCTGCAGACTTGAGCAAACATGTTTAGTTATCTCTATTTCTTCATTCTTTTTATTTCCATATGAAAAAATGAGTTTATCTCTGATTTGCTTTTTATTTATGTGTGCATTAAACCAAAAAACTACATGATAGAGTTTATACATTCTGGAACTGACAGAAGAATGTTATCAGCTCTAAACAATCCTTATATATCGTCATAACTACGTATCAACAGAATAAAGTTTACATATTATTCTTGAAGCAGAATCTCTAGCAGAGTGTATTTGATTTTTACCCAAAATAATGTCATCACTCCTTATCATTCTTTAACTAAATACGTTCTTTTGAATAGAAGAGCTGAATAAATTATTTTGTTTAAAGAGGGCATTTCATTTTAATTAAGGAAGCAAATTACTGATCCTTCTCAGAAATTTTTGCCTGAACCTTAGAGAGTAGTTTATACAAAATTTACAAAGGAAAAAATAGAAGGATATGTTTGCCTTATATTTAATGTTCTTATTTCAATTTATTTTTTCCAATTTAAGAAATTTGTATTTAAATTGCATCTGCCCTGCAAAAAGTTGAAAAAAATAGTTGAAATTATCTAATGGGCTTATGTTTAGACAATCTTAAAAAAAGTAAGATGTTAATGTTTCCTATTAGGAAGAGATATAAGAGCTGATACCAAGTTGTGATCCCCTATGGACAGTTAAGAAACTGAGATAAGGGAGGAAGAAGCAGCTATCAGTAAAGATTGCATCAGAAGTCTTAGTATCCACTGGTCATGAAGAAAATTCTGTGGTGCCTGAACTTCATAACAAATGCCATTTAGGAAATTCAAAATCAGCTATTTCCAGTACACTTTCAGTATCTGTATTTATCAGTGATTTTAATTTAACCTCTCTGAATTCCAAACTTCTTTACACTTTTTGTACCTTATCTTCCATAAAACTGGTGTCTATCCAAGGCTGTTGTATATGGTTGTTAAAACTGCTCACAACACAGTTCCCAAATCCCTATACTCTGACGCTGAGCTGCATCCACCAAGCTGCACACACAGGTATTGTGTGTACCAGCAGTGTCCTGACTCTGTCTCAAGGATAACTGCTTCCTCTGTAACCTTCCTCCTTTGATGGAGAGGAAACATTGTCCACGCTTCTGGTCTCATGGTTACTTATGAAAGAACATTTCAGAAATCTGAAGCTCCCAAGTCTGCCTCCAAATAGAGTGACCATATAGTCCATTTAGGCTGGGACGATCCTGGTTTGTACCTATTGCTGTTATGTAATTACTCACAATGCCTCTTTTTGTTACCTGTGATACACTGAAAAAAAAAGTTATGCACATCTTAATCCTTGGAACTTGTGAACATTAACTTACATGGAGGGGGACCAAATAGCTTTGCAGATGTGATTATGTAAAGCATTTTGAGATGGGAAGGATAATCCTGATTATCTGAGTAATCTCTATGGCTGAGTATCCTTAATCACATGCATCCTTAATAGAGAGGCAGAAAAAAAATGGACAGACACAAAGGAGGAGAAAATGATGTGATCATGGGGACAGACATTGGAATTACACGTCACATGACAAGGAATATTGGCAACTATCAGAAACTGGGAAGATGCAAAGAATAGAGTCTCTTTTAGACTCTGGAGGGAGCGTGGCCCAGCTGACACCTTGGTTTCAGCACAGTGAAACTGATGTAGGACTTCTGGCCTCTAGAACTGTAAGAGAACAAATTTCTACTGTTTTAAGTAAACCAAGTTTGGTAATTTGTTTCAGCAGCCACAGGAAATGAATACATTGTCAAAAGTGTTCCATTTTGAAAGATAAGTGATATGCTCACTCTACCTCCGAACTATGTCTTAAATTATAAAGATTCTTTGAGGATCATGACATTGGGCTAAAGGACTATCAACTTCTTATTGTAACTGACCAATCTCCTAGTTGTCCTAATTTATTCTCTGATGTTTCAGCTCCCCTGACGATAATCTTAGCTGGGTTCAGTATGCCACTGGTTGATATGTCAGACACCCTGCTTTCATACTTCCTTGTCTTTCTTAAATTCAGCCATGTTGTCTATTCAAATTGATATCATTCAGGATTTGTCAATGCCCATAACTGCTCTGTTGCTTAAATTCAAATTCCCTACCATTTCAATGCAATGTCTTTCCTTTTTATACACTCAGACTAGTGCAATTATTTTCAACCATATAGAAACCCCAGCTACTGATTGCTCCACTTCCTCCCAAGATATAAGCCTGATCATTTTCTCGCTCTCTCCTCTTAGCTACCTCTGTTGATTACCTACACTACAGGCAAATAATTTTCTCAACAACTTTAAATTCTTGTCTTTTTACCACACCAAACTGACAAAATCGTATCTCTAGAAACAATACAATACTCTTCTCTTACCACTCCTATATTGTTTACTAAACCTGGTTGCAGAAAAATAGCATAACCCTATAGACAGGATAAATTAATATTCTTGAATGCATTTGCAACCAGAGTAGCACCAAGAGTATTTTTATTTTTGGACTACATTATTTCTCATTGCTCTGAGCTAGTGGACAATTTATGCTGTCCTTACATCTCATTCTACCCATTTCTCTTCACTCTTAGCTGATGAATATAACATCTGTTTTATCAATAAACGGCCATGCTCAGATATGAGGTTTCTCAATGATTGGCTTCCAGTTACCCATACTCTGCATTCATATTAATTTTTACCTCCTTTCAGCTATTCTTGGAGGAAAAATTGTTAGCCTTCTACTTGTGCTCTTGATATCATTTTCTCCTATATCCTTGAGTTTCAGCTCTCATCTTTCAAAAATTTTCCCGATTTCTCCAGCTTCCTATTTCTTCTTTTCCATCTGTAAACCCACTCACATAGGCACACAAATATACTCAAATAGTCTTTGACCCCCAAATCCTTCCTATATACTTACACCAAAGAGTTTTCACTTTTCTTTGTTCTAAGAACACACTTTTAATTACATTATATTACATGATATATAATACTTTGCACACATATATATTCCAATAGTTTATTATGCCTTATTACAAAAACACTCCACTCCTACCCTCGAGTTTCACTTCTCTGAAGTAATCATTTTCAACAAAAAAAATCAGATCAAATTTTAAAAATTATAAAGTTTATTGTGCATACAAAAGGACAGTTTGCAAGCCAGGACTCCTCAAACGAAGAACAGTAAGAAGCCCACTTCACAGCACAGTTTATAAAACATAAAGGATGAAGTATTTTGGCCTTTTTCATGATTGGCTGTTATATGTTAACATTCTCTTTAGGGCAAACAAAGCTGATTAAGCTGATTTCTCTATAGCTGATTGGTTTCATTTCACTGAATCATGCTGATGAGGATGTAAAGCTGTTTGGGTTTCATTTAAGATTAAGGATAGTGTTTCGGGAAGTTCAGGATAATCTAAATTTTGGTTAAGTAACTATGGGCAGTTGGCCTTAAAGTACATTTAAACGGTGGGTTTACAGCTTTTAGCTTTAGCTCCATTCTGTGCCCTGGGAAGACGACTTGTACTGACTGGATCATCAGGTCTCCCTTGAACTTTGGCTTATAATTTCACTTTGCCAATGACAAGTATTAGCAGGAAATCAAAGAGCAGAAGCAGAGAGTGGCCAGGTATCTATTCCTGCTCCCTGATGATCTTTCCCTGTCAGATTATAGTTTAGTGGTCATTGTGTTCCCTTACCTATGGCCCTGTCTCTTGTTCAGCAGTTCTTTCTCACCATTAGACATCTTGCTAGTTCCAATAACACGGCCCCATCCTTTGCCTCCTTTTTAGGGATGAGAAAAGCTTCCAACTGTTGTTAGTTCCTGGGTGCATCTCCATTTTTAATGGGTTACTCAGTCCTGCCCTGAACTCCAAAAATAGCTTCTTCATTAAATTCTCTTCAACTACTTTGAATAACATGTTTTCTGCAGAGACCATGATTAGGGACTATTTCACTCTCATTGCTTACTCACACACTTACTCTCTTCCTCCCATCCTCTCAGTATAGTTATGTATCAGTTAGACTACAGCCAGAAAAAAAGAAACTAAGAAAAAATACTTAAAACATATTTAAACAGATGGAATTTAAGATAATTGTCTAGTCACTTGATGGTAACAGGTGGGGTAACACAGATTAATATCAGCAGAAACCAGTTACCCTCCTAGGCTAGAGGTACTAGGGTGGTTTTACTGGCCTCCAAAGCCCAAGGTTACTTGGTAAACGTTGGAACCATGGAACAACTGTCTGGAAGGGCTACTGGAGCAAAGGAGATGCAAACCTTGCTAGAAAAGCCAGCTGAAGCATAGAGGAAGAAGAAGAAACCTGGATTCCCTGTACTTCATACCCTCGAGTCTCCTTTAGGTGTCTCCCTCTGGCTAAACCTACATGGAAGCCAGAGGACAATAAAACTTGGAAATATATGTGCAGGAGTCATCACTCTGAGATATAGAAAAATTGTCCCAGAGAATTCTGGGGTACTTGAATTCTTTTATGTAGGCAACCATTCAATGCAGGTGTAAATGCTAAATCCAGGTAAGTGTAACCACACTGATAAATTTTACTTGATTACCCATATATTCTGTTTTCCTTGGTCCAGCAAACTTCAAATCCATTCCCACAATATGTTCTGATTTCTTACTTGTACAATTAGTAAGAACTTGCAACTACATTGGATACACGTGCTATCTCCTTCCCAGAATATTAGGAACTGACTCTTAAGGGCAATGTGGAGGCAATATGAATGGTGGAGTTTGGTCTTGAGGAGCTGCTTTTCTTTTGCAAGACAACTATTTCTGTAAGGTCATTAAAGTTTTTTTTTTTAATTTTTTCAAAAGTAGCTTCATTTTTAATAGCCCAAACCTGAAGACAACCAAAAAGTCCATCAAAACTTATGGATAAACAATTGTAGTATATCCATATAGTGAAATATTACTCAGCAATAAAAAGAAATAATCTACTGATATTCATAACATTGATTAAACTCTAAACAATTATGCTTTCTGAAAGGTGGTAGACAAAAAAGCACTCACTATATGATTACATTTGTATAAAATTCTAGAAAACAGCTCTATGCACATAAAACAGTAAATTTAGAAGAAATGGATAAATTCCTGGACACTTATACCCTCCCAAGACTAAACCAGGAAGAAGTTGAATCCCTGAAATAGACCAATAACAAGGTCTAAAGTTGAGGCAGCAATTAATAGCCTACAAACCAAAAAAATTCCAGGACCAGATGGGGTTCACAGCTGAATTCTACCACAGGTACAAAGAGGAGCTGGTACCATTCCTTCTGAAACTATTCCAAAGAATACAAAAAGAGGGAATCCTCCCTAATTCATTTTATGAGACCAACATCATCCTGATACCAAAACCTGGCAGAGACATGAAAGAAAATTTCAGGCCAATATCCATGATGAACACTGATGCGAAAATCTTCAATAAAATACTAGCAAACTGAATCCAACAGCACATCAAAAATCTTATCCATAACAACCAAGTCAGCTTCATCCCTGAGACGCCAGGCTAGTTTCACATATACAAATCTATAAATGTAATCCATCACATAAACAGAACCAAAGACAAAAACCACATGATTATCTCAATAGATGCAGAGAAGGCCTTCGACAAAATTCAACAGCCCTTTATGCCAAAAACTCTCAATAAATTAGGTATCGATGGAATGTATCCCAAAATAATAAAAGCTATTTATGACAAACACACAGTCAATATCATACTGAATAGGCAAAAACTGGAAGCATTTGCTTTGAAAACTGGCACAAGACAAGGTTGCCCTCTCTCACCACCCCTATTCAACACAGTATTGGAAGTTCTGGCCACAGCAATCAGGCAAGAAAAAGAAATAAAGCTACTCAATTAGGAAAAGAGGAAGTCAAATTGTCTCCATTTGCAGATGATGTGACTGTATATTTAGAAGACCCCATTGTCTCAGCCCAAATCTCCTAAAGATGATAGGCAACTTCAGCAAAGTCTCAGTATACAAAATCAATGTGCAAAAATCGCAAGCATTCCTATACACTAATAACAGACAAACAGAGAGTCAAATCATGAGTGAACTCCCATTCACAATTGCTACAAAGAGAATAAGATACCTAGGAATACAGCTAACAAGGGACATGAAGGACCTCTTCAAGTAAAACTACAAACCACTACTCAAGGAAATAAGAGAGGACACAAACAGATGGAAAAACATTCCATGCTCACAGTTAGGAAGAATCAATATCAGCTCATGTATTTTTAGCAGGAGCTTGGTCATATCCACAGTGAAACCATAAGGGCAGAGGGAATGAGGACCTCCCAGTGTGTTCAGACCACTCATAATTCCCTCAAGGAATAAAAGAGAGCAGTGGTCTTTGCTCTGAGCACACTAGGGTGATTGTCACACACTACCTGACTGCTAGTAGAAGTGGAATGGTTTCTGCAGCAGACACTGGCAGTGACATAACTCAGGTAAGGACCCTGGGCAGGTTAGAAAATGCAAACAAAACTCCTAAGTGCTTCCCACATACCTGGCACTTACAGGTGATCCTCCCGTTGTAGATACCCAGAAGTACAAAGTTCAACTTCTGGTGTTAAGCTCCCTCACAAAGGCTATTCTCAATTCTCAAAGCTTTTCTCTTTTTTGAGCCTTGCTATGTCAAATAAGGAGACAATACATTCCCTGCAGTCTTAAGGCCTCTTGTGTGCTAAATGAGCTTAAAAGATACAGCTAAATGGTCACCAAAACTGCTGTGTTAATGAGGCCTTTCTCCAGTGTAAACTTTTATGTGCCACAAAAAGTGGGCGCATCTGCTGTAGGCTTTCCCACATTTGCTGAACAGATAGTGTCTTGCACCAGTGTGAACGTTCTGGTGTTTCAGACTAGAGTTGCCATCAAAGAATTTCTATGCTTATAAACGTGATTAACATATATTTTTACTTTCTTGTGCTTTACTGTCATAAGGGCCATAGTTGTTGCTAAACTCATAAAATAATTGAGGAATTATCTATCTTCTTTTCTGTATATTGGAACAGTTTCCATATAATTTAAGTTAGTTTCTTTTAAAAAATGTTTAGCTGGTTTGATATCTTTGTGGTTGAAGAAATTTAACTACTCTTTCTTTTATTTTATGGTTTTCTTCTTGATGGTCTGCTTTGCTGGTTTATATTTCCTTAGGATTTTTTCATGTTATACAGATTTTCATATTAACTCCTAGAATGTTGTTCACTGTATGTTATTATTTTTACCTTTATTTAATCTTAAGCAATTGATTACTAAAAAATTATTTGCCCACTTTTATTACTGATGCTGTTTATAAGGGCTTCCTTCCCTTTAAAAATAGAATTACACTTTACAAGGTTTTGTCTGTTTTGTTAGTATTGTCAAAAACAGTTTATGTATCTGTTGTTCAAGTCTATAGCTTTTATGTTTCATTATTTTACTTTAATAATGATTTTCTTCTATTTAGAATGTTTTGTAATTTCCATTTTGAGTTTCACTTTAACCTACAAATGACTCAAAATTATGCATTTGTTTTTTGTCACTGATTTTTAAAAATGCTATTTTACTGTATTTTATTGTCACTTTCATATTGTAGTCTTGGGGAAATCTTGAACTTTAATTGTGCTTTGACTTGTGTTTGTGTGCATTTCAAGTGCTTGCAAATACATTTCATTTCATTCAGAGTGCAAATGCAGTAGATATATTAGCTTAAGACTGTTACACCGGGTTATTTCCCTCCGTTACCCAATTCCTTCAACTGCTGATATCTGAGAGACATGTGTTACCTTTTTCAACTATCAGTTACTCTTTATGGCTTTACTAGATTTTGCCTTATTAACCTTAGAATGAAAGGTTTTACTTAGAGCGGAGTGCAGACAGGTTTCATTTATATTCCTGACTCTGGCCAGAGCTTTCTGCACCAAATTCCGCACAATCTTAGCACAAGTATCATCACTACTCTGTTCAATCAAACAGAGAATGTTAAAGAAACTAACTGATACTCCCTCATCTCTCTACTGGTCCATGACATTTCTCAACTTAACTCAGATATCCTGCCACTGTTATCAGTGGTGGGTTTTCCCTGAAAATGCCCCAAACCTGAACTGCTTAGCCTCGCAGAGATTTCATTCATTGAAAGCATTTTTCAGACTTGGACCCTGACCATCTATCCACATCTTCATCCCCTCTGTCTTGTCCATGTTCACTTTCTGAAAAATAGTTCATCTTTCAATTACTGTTTTACCTAAAAACAGGGGGGATATTTTCTCCATGACTGTGTATAGATATGTGATTTCCAGCTACTTAGATGGGGTTTCCCATTCAAAGTAGGGTCACCCTTGGCTGGGAATGGGGATGAGAGAGGTTATATCAAATACATCTCACACGCCTATTCAGAACCACTTGGCTTTATATATCTCAAGCTTTTGGGCACTTGATCTTGTCCAGATGCTGCTGTGACAACCACCTGAGCATGGACTCTAACCAGCTTCACATAAGCACAAACAACTTTCCTTATGTCACACTTCTCTAAGGGTATTCCTCTTTGGCACTAAGACATAAGATGTTGCAAGACATGCGTAGTTCCAATGTGAATACAATCCAGCAGAGTAATTGAGCGAACTTTGGAGCAGTGAGAACTGGGAGCCTGGAGCCAGCGGTAAAATCTCCCACCCTCTCTCCAGATGGGTTGTCTTGAGAAGCAGTTGTTCATATGCCACCATGGAAGCTGGTCCCACGAGATGGCTCAGTCAGTAGTGCATGACACCAAGCACTTGTCCAGTTAGAAATGTAGAATTGGATTGATTTTCTCTTCCTTTTCCCCTCAATATATCACCTTCCTTCACTCCTGTTCCCTGGGGTGCAATCTCTAATAATATAATAGCACCTAAATTGGTGTAACAGGTGTTTCTGGAGAACCAACACCAAGATGGGGTGAAGAAATGCATTGCAGAGCTCCATTTTCCTTTCTCTTTCTGGCTTCTAGGGTGATGGGTAAGTTTTCTAACTTTCTAAAATTGATGGGTAAGCTAATATTCTATGGATACATCCAGCCCTGAACTGCACATGTACCCAAGGACAGTCTAGATCAAAAAATTACTTGACTTGATCTCGCATAGCTTCTTGCACAATGTATTCACTTCTTGAGTTATGCTAAAAGGGTGAAAAAGACATTCTCAACTCTTGTATATGAGTGTTCTGCAATGTAAACTCAGGTTCTTACAATGTGAGTGACCTCAAAGAGCCTTTCCATCTCACCGGGATACATCTGTTCTGATCAGGGAAAGTTGAGATGATTCTGTTTGATCCCACTCAAGTTCATATGCAAGAAGCTCTTCCTTTTCCTTTTATACTCACTTCTTTGGGTCACTGGTATCCCACTCTACATATAAGGGCTTACAAGTATCTTTAGATTAAAAAAGAGGCTTGTCCTGAGAGGCTACATTGAATGTGAATTGAGCAATCCTAGAGGTAGCCTGACTAAAATCACATCTGCTGGACATTTTCATGTTGATTCACAGGAAACGAACTGTCTGCTATTAAAGTGAGATTTTAAAAAATCTTCATCAGGTACCAACAGTAAGACAAATGAATCATCCCTTAGGTTAATGGTGTCTACTAGTCTCTGTTATCCTCTATTGTTCATTCCAAGTTGGATCCTGTCATTCTATATTCTAATGCCTCACAGACCTTTCTAACTCTTCATACTTCCTCTTTGTTCCTCTCCCCCAAATAAAGGAATTTCCTTTTACTTTGGGGAGGTGAGAAGGGAGGAGGGAAGCTTTTTAAATTTTCCTGCTGAGGCCGGGCGCGGTGGCTCACGCCTGTAATCCCAGCACTTTGGGAGGCCGAGGCGGGTGGATCACGAGTTCAAGAGATCGAGACCATCCTGGTCAACATGGTGAAACCCCATCTCTACTAAAAATACAAAAATTAGCTGGGCATGGTGGCACGTGCCTGTAGTCCCAGCTACTCGGGAGGCTGAGGCAGGAGAATT